>CAKLHH010000016.1:0-17376 GCA_921972225.1 Euplexia lucipara | reverse complement strand
AGGTTAGGTTAGGTTAGGTTAGGTTAGGTTAGGTTAGGTTAGGTTAGGTTAGGTTAGGTTAGGTTAGGTTAGGTTAGGTTAGGTTAGGTTAGGTTAGGTTAGGTTAGGTTAGGTTAGTTAGGTTAGGTTAGGTTAGGTTAGGTTAGGTTAGGTTAGGTTAGGTTAGGTTAGGTTAGGTTAGGTTAGGTTAGGTTAGGTTAGGTTAGGTTAGGTTAGGTTAGGTTAGGTTAGGTTAGGTTAGGTTAGGTTAGTTAGGTTAGGTTAGGTTAGGTTAGGTTAGGTTAGGTTAGGTTAGGTTAGGTTAGGTTAGGTTAGGTTAGGTTAGGTTAGGTTAGGTTAGGTTAGGTTAGGTTAGGTTAGGTTAGGTTAGGTTAGGTTAGGTTAGGTTAGGTTAGGTTAGGTTAGGTTAGGTTAGGTTAGGTTAGGTTAGGTTAGGTTAGGTTGTTAGGTTAGGTTAGGTTAGGTTAGGTTAGGTTAGGTTAGGTTAGGTTAGGTTAGGTTAGGTTAGGTTAGGTTAGGTTAGGTTAGGTTAGGTTAGGTTAGGTTAGGTTAGGTTAGGTTAGGTTAGGTTAGGTTAGGTTAGGTTAGGTTAGGTTAGGTTAGGTTAGGTTAGGTTAGGTTAGGTTAGGTTAGGTTAGGTTAGGTTAGGTTAGGTTAGGTTAGGTTAGGTTAGGTTAGGTTAGGTTAGGTTAGGTTAGGTTAGGTTAGGTTAGGTTAGGTTAGGTTAGGTTAGGTTAGGTTAGGTTAGGTTAGGTTAGGTTAGGTTAGGTTAGGTTAGGTTAGGTTAGGTTAGGTTAGGTTAGGTTAGGTTAGGTTAGGTTAGGTTAGGTTAGGTTAGGTTAGGTTAGGTTAGGTTAGGTTAGGTTAGGTTAGGTTAGGTTAGGTTAGGTTAGGTTAGGTTAGGTTAGGTTAGGTTAGGTTAGGTTAGGTTAGGTTAGGTTAGGTTAGGTTAGGTTAGGTTAGGTTAGGTTAGGTTAGGTTAGGTTAGGTTAGGTTAGGTTAGGTTAGGTTAGGTTAGGTTAGGTTAGGTTAGGTTAGGTTAGGTTAGGTTAGGTTAGGTTAGGTTAGGTTAGGTTAGGTTAGGTTAGGTTAGGTTAGGTTAGGTTAGGTTAGGTTAGGTTAGGTTAGGTTAGGTTAGGTTAGGTTAGGTTAGGTTAGGTTAGGTTAGGTTAGGTTAGGTTAGGTTAGGTTAGGTTAGGTTAGGTTAGGTTAGGTTAGGTTAGGTTAGGTTAGGTTAGGTTAGGTTAGGTTAGGTTAGGTTAGGTTAGGTTAGGTTAGGTTAGGTTAGGTTAGGTTAGGTTAGGTTAGGTTAGGTTAGGTTAGGTTAGGTTAGGTTAGGTTAGGTTAGGTTAGGTTAGGTTAGGTTAGGTTAGGTTAGGTTAGGTTAGGTTAGGTTAGGTTAGGTTAGGTTAGGTTAGGTTAGGTTAGGTTAGGTTAGGTTAGGTTAGGTTAGGTTAGGTTAGGTTAGGTTAGGTTAGGTTAGGTTAGGTTAGGTTAGGTTAGGTTAGGTTAGGTTAGGTTAGGTTAGGTTAGGTTAGGTTAGGTTAGGTTAGGTTAGGTTAGGTTAGGTTAGGTTAGGTTAGGTTAGGTTAGGTTAGGTTAGGTTAGGTTAGGTTAGGTTAGGTTAGGTTAGGTTAGGTTAGGTTAGGTTAGGTTAGGTTAGGTTAGGTTAGGTTAGGTTAGTTAGGTTAGGTTAGGTTAGGTTAGGTTAGGTTAGGTTAGGTTAGGTTAGGTTAGGTTAGGTTAGGTTAGGTTAGGTTAGGTTAGGTTAGGTTAGGTTAGCTTAGGTTAGTTAGGTTAGGTTAGGTTAGGTTAGGTTAGGTTAGGTTAGGTTAGGTTAGGTTAGGTTAGGTTAGGTTAGGTTAGGTTAGGTTAGGTTAGGTTAGGTTAGGTTAGGTTAGGTTAGGTTAGGTTAGGTTAGGTTAGGTTAGGTTAGGTTAGGTTAGGTTAGGTTAGGTTAGGTTAGGTTAGGTTAGGTTAGGTTAGGTTAGGTTAGGTTAGGTTAGGTTAGGTTAGGTTAGGTTAGGTTAGGTTAGGTTAGGTTAGGTTAGGTTAGGTTAGGTTAGGTTAGGTTAGGTTAGGTTAGGTTAGGTTAGGTTAGGTTAGGTTAGGTTAGGTTAGGTTAGGTTAGGTTAGGTTAGGTTAGGTTAGGTTAGGTTAGGTTAGGTTAGGTTAGGTTAGGTTAGGTTAGGTTAGGTTAGGTTAGGTTAGGTTAGGTTAGGTTAGGTTAGGTTAGGTTAGGTTAGGTTAGGTTAGGTTAGGTTAGGTTAGGTTAGGTTAGGTTAGGTTAGGTTAGGTTAGGTTAGGTTAGGTTAGGTTAGGTTAGGTTAGGTTAGGTTAGGTTAGGTTAGGTTAGGTTAGGTTAGGTTAGGTTAGGTTAGGTTAGGTTAGGTTAGGTTAGTTAGGTTAGGTTAGGTTAGGTTAGGTTAGGTTAGGTTAGGTTAGGTTAGGTTAGGTTAGGTTAGGTTAGGTTAGGTTAGGTTAGGTTAGGTTAGGTTAGGTTAGGTTAGGTTAGGTTAGGTTAGGTTAGGTTAGGTTAGGTTAGGTTAGGTTAGGTTAGGTTAGGTTAGGTTAGGTTAGGTTAGGTTAGGTTAGTTAGGTTAGGTTAGGTTAGGTTAGGTTAGGTTAGGTTAGGTTAGGTTAGGTTAGGTTAGGTTAGGTTAGGTTAGGTTAGGTTAGGTTAGGTTAGGTTAGGTTAGGTTAGGTTAGGTTAGGTTAGGTTAGGTTAGGTTAGGTTAGGTTAGGTTAGGTTAGGTTAGGTTAGGTTAGGTTAGGTTAGGTTAGGTTAGGTTAGGTTAGGTTAGGTTAGGTTAGGTTAGGTTAGGTTAGGTTAGGTTAGGTTAGGTTAGGTTAGGTTAGGTTAGGTTAGGTTAGGTTAGGTTAGGTTAGGTTAGGTTAGGTTAGGTTAGGTTAGGTTAGGTTAGGTTAGGTTAGGTTAGGTTAGGTTAGGTTAGGTTAGGTTAGGTTAGGTTAGGTTAGGTTAGGTTAGGTTAGGTTAGGTTAGGTTAGGTTAGGTTAGGTTAGGTTAGGTTAGGTTAGGTTAGGTTAGGTTAGGTTAGGTTAGGTTAGGTTAGGTTAGGTTAGGTTAGGTTAGGTTAGGTTAGGTTAGGTTAGGTTAGGTTAGGTTAGGTTAGGTTAGGTTAGGTTAGGTTAGGTTAGGTTAGGTTAGGTTAGGTTAGGTTAGGTTAGGTTAGGTTAGGTTAGGTTAGGTTAGGTTAGGTTAGGTTAGGTTAGGTTAGGTTAGGTTAGGTTAGGTTAGGTTAGGTTAGGTTAGGTTAGGTTAGGTTAGGTTAGGTTAGGTTAGGTTAGGTTAGGTTAGGTTAGGTTAGGTTAGGTTAGTATAGGTTAGGTTAGGTTAGGTTAGGTTAGGTTAGGTTAGGTTAGGTTAGGTTAGGTTAGGTTAGGTTAGGTTAGGTTAGGTTAGGTTAGGTTAGGTTAGGTTAGGTTAGGTTAGGTTAGGTTAGGTTAGGTTAGGTTAGGTTAGGTTAGGTTAGGTTAGGTTAGGTTAGGTTAGGTTAGGTTAGGTTAGGTTAGGTTAGGTTAGGTTAGGTTAGGTTAGGTTAGGTTAGGTTAGGTTAGGTTAGGTTAGGTTAGGTTAGGTTAGGTTAGGTTAGGTTAGGTTAGGTTAGGTTAGGTTAGGTTAGGTTAGGTTAGGTTAGGTTAGGTTAGGTTAGGTTAGGTTAGGTTAGGTTAGGTTAGGTTAGGTTAGGTTAGGTTAGGTTAGGTTAGGTTAGGTTAGGTTAGGTTAGGTTAGGTTAGGTTAGGTTAGGTTAGGTTAGGTTAGGTTAGGTTAGGTTAGGTTAGGTTAGGTTAGGTTAGGTTAGGTTAGGTTAGGTTAGGTTAGGTTAGGTTAGGTTAGGTTAGGTTAGGTTAGGTTAGGTTAGGTTAGGTTAGGTTAGGTTAGGTTAGGTTAGGTTAGGTTAGGTTAGGTTAGGTTAGGTTAGGTTAGGTTAGGTTAGGTTAGGTTAGGTTAGGTTAGGTTAGGTTAGGTTAGGTTAGGTTAGGTTAGGTTAGGTTAGGTTAGGTTAGGTTAGGTTAGGTTAGGTTAGGTTAGGTTAGGTTAGGTTAGGTTAGGTTAGTTAGGTTAGGTTAGGTTAGGTTAGGTTAGGTTAGGTTAGGTTAGGTTAGGTTAGGTTAGGTTAGGTTAGGTTAGGTTAGGTTAGGTTAGGTTAGGTTAGGTTAGGTTAGGTTAGGTTAGGTTAGGTTAGGTTAGGTTAGGTAGGTTAGGTTAGGTTAGGTTAGGTTAGGTTAGGTTAGGTTAGGTTAGGTTAGGTTAGGTTAGGTTAGGTTAGGTTAGGTTAGGTTAGGTTAGTTAGGTTAGGTTAGGTTAGGTTAGGTTAGGTTAGGTTAGGTTAGGTTAGGTTAGGTTAGGTTAGGTTAGGTTAGGTTAGGTTAGGTTAGGTTAGGTTAGGTTAGGTTAGGTTAGGTTAGGTTAGGTTAGGTTAGGTTAGGTTAGGTTAGGTTAGGTTAGGTTAGGTTAGGTTAGGTTAGGTTAGGTTAGGTTAGGTTAGGTTAGGTTAGGTTAGGTTAGGTTAGGTTAGGTTAGGTTAGGTTAGGTTAGGTTAGGTTAGGTTAGGTTAGGTTAGGTTAGGTTAGGTTAGGTTAGGTTAGGTTAGTTAGGTTAGGTTAGGTTAGGTTAGGTTAGGTTAGGTTAGGTTAGGTTAGGTTAGGTTAGGTTAGGTTAGGTTAGGTTAGGTTAGGTTAGGTTAGGTTAGGTTAGGTTAGGTTAGGTTAGGTTAGGTTAGGTTAGGTTAGGTTAGGTTAGGTTAGGTTAGGTTAGGTTAGGTTAGGTTAGGTTAGGTTAGGTTAGGTTAGGTTAGTTAGGTTAGGTTAGGTTAGGTTAGGTTAGGTTAGGTTAGGTTAGGTTAGGTTAGGTTAGGTTAGGTTAGGTTAGGTTAGGTTAGGTTAGGTTAGGTTAGGTTAGGTTAGGTTAGGTTAGGTTAGGTTAGGTTAGGTTAGGTTAGGTTAGGTTAGGTTAGGTTAGGTTAGGTTAGGTTAGGTTAGGTTAGGTTAGGTTAGGTTAGGTTAGGTTAGGTTAGGTTAGGTTAGGTTAGGTTAGGTTAGGTTAGGTTAGGTTAGGTTAGGTTAGGTTAGGTTAGGTTAGGTTAGGTTAGGTTAGGTTAGGTTAGGTTAGGTTAGGTTAGGTTAGGTTAGGTTAGGTTAGGTTAGGTTAGGTTAGGTTAGGTTAGGTTAGGTTAGGTTAGGTTAGGTTAGGTTAGGTTAGGTTAGGTTAGGTTAGGTTAGGTTAGGTTAGGTTAGGTTAGGTTAGGTTAGGTTAGGTTAGGTTAGGTTAGGTTAGGTTAGGTTAGGTTAGGTTAGGTTAGGTTAGGTTAGGTTAGGTTAGGTTAGGTTAGGTTAGGTTAGGTTAGGTTAGGTTAGGTTAGGTTAGGTTAGGTTAGGTTAGGTTAGGTTAGGTTAGGTTAGGTTAGGTTAGGTTAGGTTAGGTTAGGTTAGGTTAGGTTAGGTTAGGTTAGGTTAGGTTAGGTTAGGTTAGGTTAGGTTAGGTTAGGTTAGGTTAGGTTAGGTTAGGTTAGGTTAGGTTAGGTTAGGTTAGGTTAGGTTAGGTTAGGTTAGGTTAGGTTAGGTTAGGTTAGGTTAGGTTAGGTTAGGTTAGGTTAGGTTAGGTTAGGTTAGGTTAGGTTAGGTTAGGTTAGGTTAGGTTAGGTTAGGTTAGGTTAGGTTAGGTTAGGTTAGGTTAGGTTAGGTTAGGTTAGGTTAGGTTAGGTTAGGTTAGGTTAGGTTAGGTTAGGTTAGGTTAGGTTAGGTTAGGTTAGGTTAGGTTAGGTTAGGTTAGGTTAGGTTAGGTTAGGTTAGGTTAGGTTAGGTTAGGTTAGGTTAGGTTAGGTTAGGTTAGGTTAGGTTAGGTTAGGTTAGGTTAGGTTAGGTTAGGTTAGGTTAGGTTAGGTTAGGTTAGGTTAGGTTAGGTTAGGTTAGGTTAGGTTAGGTTAGGTTAGGTTAGGTTAGGTTAGGTTAGGTTAGGTTAGGTTAGGTTAGGTTAGGTTAGGTTAGGTTAGGTTAGGTTAGGTTAGGTTAGGTTAGGTTAGGTTAGGTTAGGTTAGGTTAGGTTAGGTTAGGTTAGGTTAGGTTAGGTTAGGTTAGGTTAGGTTAGGTTAGGTTAGGTTAGGTTAGGTTAGGTTAGGTTAGGTTAGGTTAGGTTAGGTTAGGTTAGGTTAGGTTAGGTTAGGTTAGGTTAGGTTAGGTTAGGTTAGGTTAGGTTAGGTTAGGTTAGGTTAGGTTAGGTTAGGTTAGGTTAGGTTAGGTTAGGTTAGGTTAGGTTAGGTTAGGTTAGGTTAGGTTAGGTTAGGTTAGGTTAGGTTAGGTTAGGTTAGGTTAGGTTAGGTTAGGTTAGGTTAGGTTAGGTTAGGTTAGGTTAGGTTAGGTTAGGTTAGGTTAGGTTAGGTTAGGTTAGGTTAGGTTAGGTTAGGTTAGGTTAGGTTAGGTTAGGTTAGGTTAGGTTAGGTTAGGTTAGGTTAGGTTAGGTTAGGTTAGGTTAGGTTAGGTTAGGTTAGGTTAGGTTAGGTTAGGTTAGGTTAGGTTAGGTTAGGTTAGGTTAGGTTAGGTTAGGTTAGGTTAGGTTAGGTTAGGTTAGGTTAGGTTAGGTTAGGTTAGGTTAGGTTAGGTTAGGTTAGGTTAGGTTAGGTTAGGTTAGGTTAGGTTAGGTTAGGTTAGGTTAGGTTAGGTTAGGTTAGGTTAGGTTAGGTTAGGTTAGGTTAGGTTAGGTTAGGTTAGGTTAGGTTAGGTTAGGTTAGGTTAGGTTAGGTTAGGTTAGGTTAGGTTAGGTTAGGTTAGGTTAGGTTAGGTTAGGTTAGGTTAGGTTAGGTTAGGTTAGGTTAGGTTAGGTTAGGTTAGGTTAGGTTAGGTTAGGTTAGGTTAGGTTAGGTTAGGTTAGGTTAGGTTAGGTTAGGTTAGGTTAGGTTAGGTTAGGTTAGGTTAGGTTAGGTTAGGTTAGGTTAGGTTAGGTTAGGTTAGGTTAGGTTAGGTTAGGTTAGGTTAGGTTAGGTTAGGTTAGGTTAGGTTAGGTTAGGTTAGGTTAGGTTAGGTTAGGTTAGGTTAGGTTAGGTTAGGTTAGGTTAGGTTAGGTTAGGTTAGGTTAGGTTAGGTTAGGTTAGGTTAGGTTAGGTTAGGTTAGGTTAGGTTAGGTTAGGTTAGGTTAGGTTAGGTTAGGTTAGGTTAGGTTAGGTTAGGTTAGGTTAGGTTAGGTTAGGTTAGGTTAGGTTAGGTTAGGTTAGGTTAGGTTAGGTTAGGTTAGGTTAGGTTAGGTTAGGTTAGGTTAGGTTAGGTTAGGTTAGGTTAGGTTAGGTTAGGTTAGGTTAGGTTAGGTTAGGTTAGGTTAGGTTAGGTTAGGTTAGGTTAGGTTAGGTTAGGTTAGGTTAGGTTAGGTTAGGTTAGGTTAGGTTAGGTTAGGTTAGGTTAGGTTAGGTTAGGTTAGGTTAGGTTAGGTTAGGTTAGGTTAGGTTAGGTTAGGTTAGGTTAGGTTAGGTTAGGTTAGGTTAGGTTAGGTTAGGTTAGGTTAGGTTAGGTTAGGTTAGGTTAGGTTAGGTTAGGTTAGGTTAGGTTAGGTTAGGTTAGGTTAGGTTAGGTTAGGTTAGGTTAGGTTAGGTTAGGTTAGGTTAGGTTAGGTTAGGTTAGGTTAGGTTAGGTTAGGTTAGGTTAGGTTAGGTTAGGTTAGGTTAGGTTAGGTTAGGTTAGGTTAGGTTAGGTTAGGTTAGGTTAGGTTAGGTTAGGTTAGGTTAGGTTAGGTTAGGTTAGGTTAGGTTAGGTTAGGTTAGGTTAGGTTAGGTTAGGTTAGGTTAGGTTAGGTTAGGTTAGGTTAGGTTAGGTTAGGTTAGGTTAGGTTAGGTTAGGTTAGGTTAGGTTAGGTTAGGTTAGGTTAGGTTAGGTTAGGTTAGGTTAGGTTAGGTTAGGTTAGGTTAGGTTAGGTTAGGTTAGGTTAGGTTAGGTTAGGTTAGGTTAGGTTAGGTTAGGTTAGGTTAGGTTAGGTTAGGTTAGGTTAGGTTAGGTTAGGTTAGGTTAGGTTAGGTTAGGTTAGGTTAGGTTAGGTTAGGTTAGGTTAGGTTAAGTTAGGTTAGGTTAGGTTAGGTTAGGTTAGGTTAGGTTAGGTTAGGTTAGGTTAGGTTAGGTTAGGTTAGGTTAGGTTAGGTTAGGTTAGGTTAGGTTAGGTTAGGTTAGGTTAGGTTAGGTTAGGTTAGGTTAGGTTAGGTTAGGTTAGGTTAGGTTAGGTTAGGTTAGGTTAGGTTAGGTTAGGTTAGGTTAGGTTAGGTTAGGTTAGGTTAGGTTAGGTTAGGTTAGGTTAGGTTAGGTTAGGTTAGGTTAGGTTAGGTTAGGTTAGGTTAGGTTAGGTTAGGTTAGGTTAGGTTAGGTTAGGTTAGGTTAGGTTAGGTTAGGTTAGGTTAGGTTAGGTTAGGTTAGGTTAGGTTAGGTTAGGTTAGGTTAGGTTAGGTTAGGTTAGGTTAGGTTAGGTTAGGTTAGGTTAGGTTAGGTTAGGTTAGGTTAGGTTAGGTTAGGTTAGGTTAGGTTAGGTTAGGTTAGGTTAGGTTAGGTTAGGTTAGGTTAGGTTAGGTTAGGTTAGGTTAGGTTAGGTTAGGTTAGGTTAGGTTAGGTTAGGTTAGGTTAGGTTAGGTTAGGTTAGGTTAGGTTAGGTTAGGTTAGGTTAGGTTAGGTTAGGTTAGGTTAGGTTAGGTTAGGTTAGGTTAGGTTAGGTTAGGTTAGGTTAGGTTAGGTTAGGTTAGGTTAGGTTAGGTTAGGTTAGGTTAGGTTAGGTTAGGTTAGGTTAGGTTAGGTTAGGTTAGGTTAGGTTAGGTTAGGTTAGGTTAGGTTAGGTTAGGTTAGGTTAGGTTAGGTTAGGTTAGGTTAGGTTAGGTTAGGTTAGGTTAGGTTAGGTTAGGTTAGGTTAGGTTAGGTTAGGTTAGGTTAGGTTAGGTTAGGTTAGGTTAGGTTAGGTTAGGTTAGGTTAGGTTAGGTTAGGTTAGGTTAGGTTAGGTTAGGTTAGGTTAGGTTAGGTTTTTTTTTTTTTTTTTTTCCTACCTCTCCACGCTAGGTGGAGCCTGCGAGCTAGTTTTCCCCTAACGTGATCAGGGACCTTGGGATGCTGGGTTTTGTTTATTTATTTAAAAGATAATAAAGAAGAATTTACAGTAATTATTGTAGACATGGTAGGTATTTCTTATTCTATGTTTACTTTATTTAAGGTTCTTATACTATTACACTTATTTTAAAACTTAGTTAGTAGCGGCTGGGTCCGGCTGGTCAGCTCATCGTTTTCCGCTCTGGGAACTAGAGATCCCGCAGAGCAGTCGACGGGTGGGCTTTCAGGCTTGGACCTTCACATTTATACTTATGTGTCTAAATTTTTGTTTAATACATAACTACATTTAGTACATTTTCTTAATTTTAGCTTATTACTAACATATATTTTTTTCTAACATACAATTTTCTTAACATAATAACTTACACAATTGTTTTATTTTGCAACTTTATTGCAGTATAGACTTAGGTTTTTACATTTAACTCCTCGAATGTCCTTATGAGCCCCCGGGGGATCATAAGCCATAACAACAGTGTTCGCGGCAAATGACGACATGCGACAGAAAATATGGGACCTGGATGTTGCATTTGTTTTGTTGTTTTGACGAACACATCAGCCAGTTGCGTTAGTTCATGCGTGGCGATACAGGTGGCGTGTTTGCACTACAACGTTAGTTTTATGTGTTTGGTACTATTTACCTTGTTTCTATTTGCGCGTGAGTTCGGTTGTCGTTTCACAGATGGCACTATTGTGAATACTTAGTTTCCTTGTTAGCTGCAGACATGAATATTGGATACTAATTAGCAAATTTCTGTTTACGCATTTGTTCGGTTGTAGTGACACAGATGTCGTTTCTTGGGATCGGGATAGGAATTGTTTTCGGGTCTATTGGGTAATTACGTGTTTGTAATGTGTTGGTATGTAATTTGTATCTGTTTTGTAGGTGTTGTTTGCAAATGATGTTTACTAATGAGGTGTTTTTATGTTTTGTGTAATACTTGTATTTGTTATTTTTATTAGCTGTTTTGTGTTGTGACAATAATATATATATATATACTTAGATTATACATATTTATTGACGTTTCTTAATCTGGATTTTTGTTGTATGAGCGAGTTTGTTAGTTGAATAATTAGTATGATGGTTTCGTGTGTGTTGATATATTTGTATATATTTACTATATAGTTTGTATATCAGTGTTTTTTGTTGTTTACTGGTTTCCGTGTGTCTGTTTATTCCATTGTTGTGGTCCAGTTTTACGTACTCCCAGTTTGTGTTGCTGTATTGTTGTGTTTCTGTGTGTGTTGTGTGTGTTATGTGGACCCCGAGCTGTTTAAGCGTACGCCGTTGTCGCTCGGGCCAGATAGTCCCACTTTTTACGGACCGGACATTCGTCGCTAAAGGCGTTGTGGTCGGTTTTCTGTAACTTTGAGTGCAGGCAGTTGCAGCACTGCGGTTCAGCCCCTGCCACGAAGTCCTCGCACTTCTCCCGCAGATGTGGGCCTCCGCAGTGACTGCACCTGTCTGCACCTTCAGTACAAAATTTCCGGCCGTGTCCGTAAGCCAGGCATTTTGTACATTGGATGAGCGGAGACTGGTCTTCCACCCTGACTCTTTGCAGGTCCAGGTACACAGCACCAGCCTCCGTCATCCTCTGCCAAACCCTGGGTCTGACCTGGACGACAACGTGCGCCGTTTTAGGGTTTCTGGTCTTCTTTTTGTATTTTATTACCATCCCTGTTTCATCCTTATCTAGGTCTTTGAATATTGATTCATTCTGGGTGTGAAGTGCCTCTATCATTTCTTCGTCACTGCTGTCCAGGAAAACATCCTTCAGGACCACGAGTGGGTTCTTATTCCGCATGGGCGCTACTAATAACCCTTCGCCTCGGCTCTCGATTCTGTTTTTAACCTTGTTGAGCTCCGCTTCTGAGTCACACCCCAATATGACTGTCTGGTTTCTGGCTTTGCGGACCTTATTTATTTTGAGGCCAGTACCCCTGGCATCGACCGCCTTCTTCACCCTGGCCAACACCTCGTCGGCGGTATCTTGACCGCCTTCGAAAGTGACCGCCATTGAGTGAAGTGCCGGTCGATACCCGGGTCTGGCTGCCGCGACGCTGGCGTATGACCGGGGGGTGTCCGTCTTTGAGCCACTTGCTACTTCGCTAATGGCCTCCTTTAAGCTGTCCGTTCTGGCGGCGGACTCACTGAATAAATCAGACATTTTTTCTTCAAGGTCTCCTACGGCTAAGGCGGCTATCTTTACCCCTTCTTTCGTGTGTTCTATGGCGGTTTTGACCTTAACGACACTATCGCCGACCGCGATAATCCTGTCGGTGACGGCTTCGGCGTTTGCGACACAGCAATCACTGGTCTCCGCGATAATTTCTTTTAGGCCCTTTGAGACCTTGTCATCGAGGTCACTCAGCCGCGCCTCTATGCCCTTCTCCATTTTCTCCAGCCTTTCAATAAGCGCCTCCGATAACTCGGGTGACGCTGGCGTGGTGGTTGTGCGTGCGGGTTGGGCTGTAGGGGATGATGTTTCCAGGCCCTTCATCCGTCTGCTGAGCTCGAAGAGGGTCCGCAGGCATCTGTCTGACTGGGTCTCCAGGAAGATCTTTATGTCTCTCCTCATTTGAGGGTAATCTTTGACCTTTGATGGAATATCTTCGAAAGTCTTCATGACCTCCTGGAGTAATTTGTCATTTGACAGGGCGGCATATGTGTCGCTTTGCCTTCTATAGGTCTCCATATTGTCTACGGACCTTCGTTTTCGCTCCGGCCTCTTGATGAAGGTCCTGGCCGCATCTATCGCCTGCCCGGGCGGGCTTGAAGGGTTGGGGGGTTAGGTTAGGTTAGGTTAGGTTTTTTTTTTTTTTTTTTTTTAGGTTTGACAGGAGTGGGAAATCCTCATGGACGCCCACACTGACCCACTGGGAGTCAGTCTGGGCAGTGCCGGACTCTTACCGGCTAAAACCCACTCCTGCCTTTGCTAGATGAGTCCTCTGACATGATCAGAGCCCTTATAATCTGTTGAGTTGTTTTGTTTTCCAGAATTTTGATTTAGTTGATTTTTTCGGGATATTGAATGCCATGTAATTTTTTCTGCTTACTAATTATATAATTTAAATTGAATTGTTTCTGTTATTTTTAAAATACTTATTTATTTTTCGGTAGGATTTTACGTTATATTCTTCTTAGAGTACTAATTTTGTAATTTCGTTGTTTTATTGCCTAAATAAGGTATTCGTATAAATGCGATTCCACGGTTGTGTTGTTTAGATATATTTATTATATACTTATTATACGTTAAAATATCAGGGTCCACTTTACCTTTTTTATTCTTTGTGTAATATATACTTGATTTATAGTTACTATACGTCAGATATATATTTAAAACCACTTTTATACGAATTTCAATCTTTAGATTTATATGTTTTGTATTGTTTACTATTTTTTTAATTTTTACTTTACTATTGTATGTATTATGTTTTTGGTTTTTTTGCATTATTGGCATTTTTATGCTTCTGGACAGAATACTCTTGCTATTTTGGGAGGTTCGTGCTAGTTTAATATGCCGCAGTTCTTTAGGTTTATAGGCCAATATGCTAAAAGAGAACGTGTTGTGGTCTAAGCGAGATGTTAGTTTGGCTTGCCAGTCACCTAGGATGTACATCATCTTAGTCTTGCAAGATTTTGTTTCGACGTCTCTTCTAGTTTTGTCAAGCACAACCTTAGCAGTACGCCACACTGGATCTTGCTAAGCTGTCCCACTTCATACGTACTGGGCACTCACTGGCGAACGCGCTGTGGTCTGTCCTGCTGCTTTTTGCCGCCTGGCAGTTTCGGCAGTTAGGTGCAGTTCCGGCAGCGAACGCCGGGCAGTCTGCACGCAGGTGAGCGTCCCCACAGTGACTGCATAGTGGGACAGTGTCTTTGCAGTATTTCCTGCCGTGCCCATACCCCAAGCATATTGAGCACTGGACCAGCGGTGACTGGTCGGCTACACGTAACCGTTGCATGTCCACGTGCACCCGAGCTGCCACCGTCAGTCGCTGCCATACTTTGGGGGACACTTGCAGGACAATATGACCCATGTGTGGGTTCTTTGTTCTGCGGCGATATTTTACAGACAGTCGTAAGTCCATCGCTGCCACATCTCCAAGCAAGTGTGTGTTCTGTGTTTTAAGGGCCTGTATCACTTCGTCGTCTGTGTGGAAGGAGAGAATGTCTTTGAGGATGATGAGGGGGTCCTTATTAGTTACCTCCTCAACCCGGAGACCTTTTTCCTTCTGGATCCTCTCCTTCGCTGCTACCATTTCATCTCTGCTACAGAACCCGAGTATGACTTTTTGGTCCCTCGCCTTTCTCAGCCGCTCCACTCTCGTACCCTCGACCTTTGCGTTGACTGCCACCCGGAGTTTTCCTATGACCTCCTCACTAGTGTCCATTACATCGGTAGATGAAACGACTACTGAGTGAAGAGGCCTGTGCGGAAGCTGTCTTGGCACGGCTGCCACTTCGGCAAAGGTCGGTCCTTGGTCTGCTGTAAAGCGAGGGGCCTCCTTCAGTTGCTCCGACAGAGCTCGCGTCTGTTGCTTGCACTCCTCCAACGCCACGTTATGCTGTTGGAGGTTTTCGACCAGCTCCTTCAAGAGCCCCGTCGGAACATCCGCTGTGTTTTCCGGTTCCTTAGAATGTTCCGCACTTACCTTTGCTGTCCCCCTGGCTTTTTCGGCCTCTTTCACAAGCTCATAAAGCCGGTCTATGGCGGCGAGTACCTCCGTCTTGATCTCAGTTTTGAGATTGCGAGAGTTGCTCAAATGAAGCTTAGCTTTATTCAAGCAAGCTCTCGCCTCTGCTGTTAGATTGGGGTACTTGGCCTTTGCCTCCGGCTTTTTTGAGGGTCCCACAGCGTTCGTTGAGGTACACTCCCCGGTATCGCGCCTCACGCTAGGAAGAGTCGGCTCTGCCTTCTCGACCGATTTCGGCGAACCACTGGAGCCCTGTGAGCCGGCGTTCACTATTACAGGGGTGCGGAACATTCTATAGGGGATTCTGAGGGTTTCTGAGGACATCAAAAAGCCAAGGCTGAATCCCTGTAAAGGGGGGATCAGACACTTAAAATACGTGGAATATGTAGAAACGTCTTGTAAAACACTGATGCGTTTTATGTAGTTTTTAAAAGTCAATAAGTGTAAAGATTAAAACAAATATGCAGACGAGTCTATTTCAGTCAATATATATATATAAATAATCAATAAAATCACAGAACTCTAACAATTGTTTCAACTGTATCCCAGTAAAGGGGGGATCGGTTGTTAGTCGATAATACTGAGTCCCTGTAAAGTGGGGACCAGTCAGTAAAACTAAAATATCTTTGACTTGCGACCACAAGTTTGTCGAGTAAAACTTATGCTAACGATGACTAAAAACAAAAGTACACAAAATATCTGTTTTAGACGCGAGATTTTGAAAATTTCTAGATTTCCTATTAAGCAATTGCCAAACGAAGGTAATTCGTAAATAAAAATTTTTCGCCAAATGTTTGTGTTCACCTACCTTACCACTATAGGGTGGGTGGGTGGGCAAAATTTTTGAAATTTTTTTGTTAGCTAGAAGCACGCGCGAGGTGTCAAAAGACGCGTCTCGGCGCGGGCTATCCGACCAATGAAAAACACTTACTGTCGCAAGAAGAAAAATTTTGAGTTTTCGTCAAAAAAAACGTGTTTTTTACAGGAAAAATTTTGAAAATGGCCGAAATTTACACCAAACCAGGACTCCGGGTCGCGGAACGAGCACCAGAATGAGGGTGAGGTAGGTTAGTGTCAATTTTGATTTTTTAATAAATTATTAAACGAGTGGATTTTAAATTAATAATTAATTCAATAAAAACTTTTTGTAAAATTTTACAAGTGTCTGTAAAGGAAAATTTTTTCGCGTTTTTGTCAATTTAACTTAGTCAATATGGTAGGGGGTGGCTATTTAGGAATTGTCGTGCTGAAAACAGCTTCAAAATGCGCCCCTTGGTTATCGAGTAATTACAATGTTTGTAATTGACTACGGGGTATAGGTAGATTTTCTTAGCCGTATAAATCAAAATGACAAAGATTTTTGAGTTTTTTGGTAGCTAGAAGCACGCGCGAGGTGTCAAAAGACGCGTCTCGGCGCGGGCTATCCGACCAATGAAAAACACTTACTGTCGCAAGAAGAAAAATTTTGAGTTTTCGTCAAAAAAACGTGTTTTTTACAGGAAAAATTTTGAAAATGGCCGAAATTTACACCAAACCAGGACTCCGGGTCGCGGAACGAGCACCAGAATGAGGGTGAGGTAGGTTAGTGTCAATTTTGATTTTTTAATAAATTATTAAACGAGTGGATTTTAAATTAATAATTAATTCAATAAAAACTTTTTGTAAAATTTTACAAGTGTCTGTAAACGAAAATTTTTTCGCGTTTTTGTCAATTTAACTTAGTCAATATGGTAGGGGGTGGCTATTTAGGAATTGTCGTGCTGAAAACAGCTTCAAAATGCGCCCCTTGGTTATCGAGTAATTACAATGTTTGTAATTGACTACGGGGTATAGGTAGATTTTCTTAGCCGTATAAATCAAAATGACAAAGATTTTTGAGTTTTTTGGTAGCTAGAAGCACGCGCGAGGTGTCAAAAGACGCGTCTCGGCGCGGGCTATCCGACCAATGAAAAACACTTACTGTCGCAAGAAGAAAAATTTTGAGTTTTCGTCAAAAAAACGTGTTTTTTACAGGAA
Source organism: Euplexia lucipara (assembly GCA_921972225.1). NCBI lineage: Eukaryota > Metazoa > Arthropoda > Insecta > Lepidoptera > Noctuidae > Euplexia > Euplexia lucipara. Next base: position 1,580 of record CAKLHH010000016.1, on the reverse strand, counting down.
AAATTTTGAAAATGGCCGAAATTTACACCAAACCAGGACTCCGGGTCGCGGAACGAGCACCAGAATGAGGGTGAGGTAGGTTAGTGTCAATTTTGATTTTTTAATAAATTATTAAACGAGTGGATTTTAAATTAATAATTAATTCAATAAAAACTTTTTGTAAAATTTTACAAGTGTCTGTAAAGGAAAAATTTTTCGCGTTTTTGTCAATTTAACTTAGTCAATATGGTAGGGGGTGGCTATTTAGGAATTGTCGTGCTGAAAACAGCTTCAAAATGCGCCCCTTGGTTATCGAGTAATTACAATGTTTGCAATTGACTACGGGGTATAGGTAGATTTTCTTAGCCGTATAAATTAAAATGACAAAGATTTTTGAGTTTTTTGGTAGCTAGAAGCACGCGCGAGGTGTCAAAAGACGCGTCTCGGCGCGGGCTATCCGACCAATGAAAAACACTTACTGTCGCAAGAAGAAAAATTTTGAGTTTTCGTCAAAAAAACGTGTTTTTTACAGGAAAAATTTTGAAAATGGCCGAAATTTACACCAAACCAGGACTCCGGGTCGCGGAACGAGCACCAGAATGAGGGTGAGGTAGGTTAGTGTCAATTTTGATTTTTTAATAAATTATTAAACGAGTGGATTTTAAATTAATAATTAATTCAATAAAAACTTTTTGTAAAATTTTACAAGTGTCTGTAAAGGAAAATTTTTTCGCGTTTTTGTCAATTTAACTTAGTCAATATGGTAGGGGGTGGCTATTTAGGAATTGTCGTGCTGAAAACAGCTTCAAAATGCGCCCCTTGGTTATCGAGTAATTACGGTTAGGTTAGGTTAGGTTAGGTTAGGTTAGGTTAGGTTAGGTTAGGTTAGGTTAGGTTAGGTTAGGTTAGGTTAGGTTAGGTTAGGTTAGGTTAGGTTAGGTTAGGTTAGGTTAGGTTAGGTTAGGTTAGGTTAGGTTAGGTTAGGTTAGGTTAGGTTAGGTTAGGTTAGGTTAGGTTAGGTTAGGTTAGGTTAGGTTAGGTTAGGTTAGGTTAGGTTAGGTTAGGTTAGGTTAGGTTAGGTTAGGTTAGGTTAGGTTAGGTTAGGTTAGGTTAGGTTAGGTTAGGTTAGGTTAGGTTAGGTTAGGTTAGGTTAGGTTAGGTTAGGTTAGGTTAGGTTAGGTTAGGTTAGGTTAGGTTAGGTTAGGTTAGGTTAGGTTAGGTTAGGTTAGGTTAGGTTAGGTTAGGTTAGGTTAGGTTAGGTTAGGTTAGGTTAGGTTAGGTTAGGTTAGGTTAGGTTAGGTTAGGTTAGGTTAGGTTAGGTTAGGTTAGGTTAGGTTAGGTTAGGTTAGGTTAGGTTAGGTTAGGTTAGGTTAGGTTAGGTTAGGTTAGGTTAGGTTAGGTTAGGTTAGGTTAGGTTAGGTTAGGTTAGGTTAGGTTAGGTTAGGTTAGGTTAGGTTAGGTTAGGTTAGGTTAGGTTAGGTTAGGTTAGGTTAGGTTAGGTTAGGTTAGGTTAGGTTAGGTTAGGTTAGGTTAGGTTAGGTTAGGTTAGGTTAGGTTAGGTTAGGTTAGGTTAGGTTAGGTTAGGTTAGGTTAGGTTAGGT
>CAKLHH010000015.1:27500-76169 GCA_921972225.1 Euplexia lucipara | reverse complement strand
TTCCGATGCTGCGGTATCGGACACACCCGGCCCTTGTGTCCGTCCGCGGTGGACAGGTCGGACACCTGCTACCGCTGTGGCAAAGAGGGCCACAAAGCCGCCACCTGCGGGGCCGCCACACCGCACTGCGCGGTATGTGCTGCCGGTGGCTGCCCCGCGGAGCACGTCATGAGGGGGAGGAAATGCAATCCTCCCCCTAAGCGGGGCAAAGCGCAGGTACCGACTGGGCCTGCTGCTGCTGCCGCTAGCGCAGTCGTTCCTGCGGCAGTTGCGGAGGAGGGTGCGATGTCCGACTGATTTAGGTCGGACATCGCATCGCACTGGCGTCGCGGTCTTCCGCGGACTCCCCTCCCCTCTCGCTGTAGAGAGGGGACCGGGATACGTGGCCGCCGCGCCGCCTGCGGATCCTGAGGACCATCCTCATGGTGGCGACGGGCGGGTGATAGGCGTGGGGGCGCCTACGCCCGCATTGCACCCGTCACCACCTCCGCCGGACTCTCGTCGCCGGGGACTGGACGAAATGGCTCCGCCGGATTCCCAGTCCCCGCCATTCCGACGAAGCGGGAACAACGCTGGGGTTTTTAGTGGGTATACCGGGTCAGACCGGGGAGTCCCACATAGCCTCCCATCCCCCAATGGGCGGGTATGCGTAATGCATTTTCCCCAGCGTCAAAAAAAAAAAAAAAAAAAAAAAAAAAAAAAAAAAAAAAAAAAAAAAAAAAAAAAGGTTAGGTTAGGTTAGGTTAGGTTAGGTTTCATCCTCAAGGTGGCGACGGGCGGGCGATAGGCGCGGGGGTGCCTACGCTCGCATTGCACCCGTCACCGCCCCGCCGGGCAATCGTCGGCGGGGACTGGACGAAAAGGCTCTGCCGGATTCCCAGTCCCCGCCATTCAGGACGAAGCGGGAACACGCTGGTGGTTTTTAGTGGGTATACCGGGTCAGACCGGGGAGTCCCACATACCCCCCCCATCCCCCGATGGGAGGGTATGCGTAATGCATTTTCCCCAGCGTTAAAAAAAAAAAAAAAAAAAAAAAAAAAAAAAGGTTAGGTTGGGGGACCCCCCACAGTGCATACGTCCTCGTCGTGTCCCCTGGAAACTGCCCAGTTCTGACCACCGTAACGGAGTGGCAGACTGGGTAGGCTAAAGTGCACTGTGCATCGTAGTCACAAATCAGCCTTGAAGAGACTACGTACTAGACTGCGATCATGTCGACACCTAGAAGGGACGCCTCCGGGCGTTTTCTTAAGGGAAAAAAGGGCCCTTCTCAGGGCCAACCCGGCGCACCAGCGCCCGAGTCTAGCCGCGCGCCTTCTGCGGCCAGCTCTTTTGGAGGGAGTGAGTCGTTTGGGTCTCTGGACTCAGACGACTCATTCAGTCTGTCGGAGGTCGAGGGCTCCCGGTCGCGCAAGCGAATCCACCAGAGCGGTGGGTCCGGGGGCTCCTCGGCCTCCACGTCGACGGGGCTGCCGAAGGCCAAAAGGCCGACGGTGGCACCAGAGATCCATACCGTTGGGCTCGCTGATGCCCAACGGAAGCTGGACCTTGCCCGGCGCGCTCAGCTCCAGGAGGAGCTGGAGGAGCGTGTCGCGGCTAAGGAAAAGCGGGCCCAGTCCGCCCGAGCGAGGTCCGGGTACGGCGCGTCCCACGTGCTGTACGCGGACCACTCACTGGCGGAGCTGGAAAGGATGGCGGAGGAGGACGAGGAGGGGATCGTGGAGGTCGCCTCCAAGTCCTCCAACTTGAAGGGCACATTCCAGAAGGCCCTCAAGTGCCGGGCCGCGAGCCTGCGCGGTGTCGTCGCTGAGCTGTTGCAGCGAACGGCCACCGACGAGACGCGGCAACTGCAGGCGAAGGTGGATCGCCTGCAGTCGGAGGTCAGCCAGCTGCACCAGAAGCTGGCTGAAGCCACGGCCCGGCCACAACAGGCCGCGACGAGCCCTGCCGCAGAGGCCCCCCCCTCCAGCCGCAACCTTGAGGATGTCATCCGCAAGGTTGTGATGGAGGAGCGGGCCTTCACGCGAGCCTGCCTGGCGGGGATCGAGGACCGGCTCCTTCCGGAGACGCGCCTCCGACCGCCGCTTGCGGCGGACAAGAGGCGGGACCGGGCGGAGCCGGTGCCTCCTACCCCACAGGCCGAGGGCACCCTTCAGGAGGTCCCCCAGCAGGAGGAGGACGCCCTTCTCCCTGCGACCACACCGTCCAACGAGTGGACGGAGGTGAAGCGCAGGGGAAAGGGTAAGGGGAAGAAGTCGGCAGCGGCCGTTCCCGCCGCTGCCGCTTCCGTCGCCACTGCCAGCCAGTCGCCTGCGACCGGCAAAAGCAAGGCGAAGGGGAAGGGGAAGGCAAAGGCGCGGCTGGTCCCCCCTAAAACCGCAGCAGTCGTGGTGACCCTCACCGCGGAGGCTGCGGGGCGAGGGGAGACCTACATGTCCGTGCTGGTGCGGGCACGCGCCAATGCCAACCCTGCCCAACTGGGCATCGGCACAGTGACTTGCCGGCGGACCCAAGCCGGGGCTCGTATCTTCGAGTTCCCGGGAGCCGAGGGGGGTGCCCGCGCGGACCTCTTTGCAGCCAAGCTGCGGGAGGTCATCGCGGACACCGCCAAGGTGGTCCGCCCGGTAAAGTTAGCGGTCATAGAGGTGGCGGAGTTGGACGACTCCGTCACCAAAGAGGAGGTGGTGGCTACGGTGGCGGCGATTGGGGGCTGCGACGTCGCTGCGGTGCAGGGCCGGGATATCCGGCCCGGCCGCGGCGGCTTGGGCGCGCTTCGCCTGCGGTGCCCAATCGCTGCTGCCAAAGCCGTCCTTGCCAAGGGCCGGCTTACAGTCGGCTTCAGTTCAGGTACGGTCCGGGCTCTCGCCGACCAGCCCATGCGGTGTTTCCGGTGCTTCGGCATCGGACACACCCGGCCGCTGTGTCCGTCGCCGATCGACAGGTCGGACACGTGCCTGCGCTGCGGCAAGGACGGCCACAAAGCTGCCTCCTGCGGGGCCGCCACGCCACACTGCGCAGTGTGCGCCGCCAGTGGCCGCCCAGCAGACCATGTGATGAGGGGGAGGAAATGTCTTCCTCCCCCCAAGCGGGGCAAAGCTGCCGCTGTCACTGGCGCCGCTCCTGCGGCGGTTGCGGAGGGTGGTGCGATGTCCGACTGATTTCGGTCGGACGTCGCATCGCACCGGCGTCGCGGTCTTCCGCGGACTCTCCTCCCCTCTCGCTCTAGAGAGGGGAACGGGATACGCGGCCGCCGCGCCGCCGGTGGATCGTGAGGATCATCCTCAAGGTGGCGACGGGCGGGCGATAGGCGCGGGGGCGCCTACGCCCGCATTGCACCCGTCACCGCCCCGCCGGGCAATCGTCGGCGGGGACTGGACGAAAAGGCTCTGCCGGATTCCCAGTCCCCGCCATTCAGGACGAAGCGGGAACACGCTGGTGGTTTTTAGTGGGTATACCGGGTCAGACCGGGGAGTCCCACATACCCCCCCCATCCCCCGATGGGAGGGTATGCGTAATGCATTTTCCCCAGCGTTAAAAAAAAAAAAAAAAAAAAAAAAAAAAAAAAAAAAAGGTTAGGTTAGGTTAGGTTAGGTTAGGTTAGGTTGGGGGACCCCCCACAGCGCATACGTCCACGTCGTGTCCCCTGGAAACTGCCCAGTTCTGACCACCGTAACGGAGTGGCAGACTGCGTAGGCTAAAGTGCGCTGTGCATCGTAGAGCACCTCACTGCCTTGTGTCTACGAACAAGTAGTTTGCGACCATCATGTCGACACCTCGACGGGACGCCTCCGGGCGTTTCCTAAAGAAAAAGGGCCCTTTTCAGGGCCAACCCGGCGCTCAGACGCCCGAGACTAGCCGCGCGCCTTCTGCGGCCAGCTCTGTAGAGAGGAGTGAGTCGTTTGGGTCTCTGTTGGACTCAGACGACTCACTGTTTGTGTCGGACGTCGAGGACTCCCGGCCGCGAAAGCGAGCCCACCAGAGCGGTGGGTCCGGGGGCTCCTCGGCCTCCACGTCGACGGGGCTGCCGAAGGCGAAGAAGCCGACGGTCGCACCAGTGACCCATTCCGTTGGGCTAGCCGACGCCCAGCGGAAGCTTGACCTAGCCCGGCGCGCTCAGCTCCAGGAGGAGCTGGAGGAGCGCGTCGCGGCAAAGGAAAAGCGGGCCCAGTCCGCCCGAGCGAGGTCCGGGTACGGCGCGTCCCGCGTGCTGTACGCGGACCGCTCACTGGCGGAATTGGAGAAGATGGCGGAGGAGGACGAGGAGGGGATCGTAGAGGTCGCCTCCAAGTCCTCCAACTTGAAGGGCACATTTCAGAAGGCCCTCAAGTGCCGGGCCGCGAGCCTGCGCGGGGTCGTCGCTGAACTGCTTCAGCGAACGGCCACCGACGAAACGCGGCAACTGCAGGCGAAGGTGGATCGCCTGCAGTCGGAGGTCAGCCAGCTGCACCAGAAGCTGGCTGAAGCCACGGCCCGGCCACAACAGGCCGCGACGAGCCCTGCCGCAGAGGCCCCCCCCCTCCAGCCACAACCTTGAGGACGTCATCCGCAAGGTTGTGATGGAGGAGCGGGCCTTCACGCGAGCCTGCCTGGCGGGGATCGAGGACCGGCTCCTTCCGGAGACGCGCCTCCGACCGCCGCTTGCGGCGGACAAGAGGCGGGACCGGGCGGAGCCGGTGCCTCCTACCCCACAGGCCGAGGGCACCCCTCTGGAGGTCCCCCAACAGGAGGGGGACGCCCTTCTCCCTGCGACCACACCGTCCAACGAGTGGACGGAGGTGAAGCGCAGGAAGAAGGGTAAGGGGAAAAAGTCGGCGGCGGCCGTTCCCGCTGCTGCCGCCACTGCCGCTTCTGCCAGCCAGTCGCCTGCGACCGGCAAGGGCAAGAAGCAGAAGGGAAAAGGGAAGGCGAAGGTGCGACTCGTCCCCCCTAAATCCGCAGCAGTCGTGGTGACCCTCACCGCGGAGGCTGCGGGGCGAGGGGAGACGTACATGTCCGTGCTGGTGCGGGCACGTGCCAACGCCAACCCTGCCCAACTGGGCATCGGCAGTGTGACCTGCCGGCGGACCCAAGCCGGGGCTCGTATTTTCGAGTTCCCGGGAGCCGAGGGGGGTGCCCGCGCGGACCTCTTTGCAGCCAAGCTGCAGGAGGTCATCGCGGACACCGCCACGGTGGTCCGCCCGGTAAAGTCAGCGGCCTTGGAGGTGGCGGAGTTGGACGACTCCGTCACCAAGGAGGAGGTGGTGGCTGCGGTGGCGGCGATTGGGGGCTGTGACGTCGCCGCGGTGCAGGGCCGGAATATCCGGCCCGGCCGCGGCGGCTTGGGCGCGATTCGCCTGCAGTGCCCAATCGTCGCTGCCAAAGCCGTTCTTGCTGGGGGCCGGCTTTCAGTCGGCTTCAGCTCAGGTGCGGTCCGGGCTCTCGCCAACCAGCCATTGCGGTGTTTCCGGTGCTTCGGCACCGGACACACGCGGCCGCTGTGTCCATCTCCGGTCGACAGATCGGACACGTGCCTGCGCTGCGGCAAGGACGGCCACAAAGCCGCCTCCTGCGGGGCCGCCACACCGCACTGCGCGGTGTGTGCCGCCAGTGGCAGCCCAGCTGACCACGTCATGAGGGGGCGGAAATGTCTTCCTCCCCCCAGACGGGGCAAAGCTGTCGCTGCCGCTGGCGCCGCCGCTCCTGCGGCGGCTGCGGAGAGCGGTGCGATGTCCGACTGATTTCGGTCGGACGTCGCATCGCGCCGGCGTCGCGGTCCTCCGCGGACTCTCCTCTCCTCTCGCTCTAGAGAGGGGAACGGGATACGCGGCCGCCGCGCCGCCGGTAGGTCTTGAGGATCTTCCTCAAGGTGGCGACGGGCGGGCGTTAGGCGCGGGGGCGCCTACGCCCGCATTGCACCCGTCACCGCCTCCGCCGGGCAATCGTCGGCGGGGACTGGACGAAAAGGCTCTGCCGGATTCCCAGTCCCCGCCATTCAGGACGAAGCGGGAACACGCTGGTGGTTTTTAGTGGGTATACCGGGTCAGACCGGGGAGTCCCACATACCCCCCCCATCCCCCGATGGGAGGGTATGCGTAATGCATTTTCCCCAGCGTTAAAAAAAAAAAAAAAAAAAAAAAAAAAAAAAAAAAAAAAAAAAAAAAAAAAAAAAAAAAGGTTAGGTTGGGGTGCGTGCAGAAAACCTCCTCGTGTGCCTGATTGCTGCTGGTTCCTTTCGAATACGTTCGGGGGAAAGAGCAGTCGTCGGGCCGGTGCACCCTGGGCACAGGCAATAATCGAGAGATTGTTGTCTGTGGCGAATTTCTGCGGCCACTCTCCACCTCTGCTTACAGAGGGTAGGAAGAGTGGACTCTTGAGGGGCCCTTTTCAGGGCCATCCGCGGAGGCGGGTCCGAGGGAGCGGTTTGTCCGAGTGCGTCTCGGCTTCAGGGTCGACGGGGTCGCGAAGGCAGTCGGCCGGAGGCAGCCCCGATGACCCTTGTCGTGGGGGGAGATGGCCCTAGGGGGGGTCGATTTCTCCCCCAAGCTGCTCGCTGGGACCCGGACTTTAGGCTTGACACGGAGGCGATGGGCGGGCGTCAGGCGCGGGGGCGCCTGCGCTCGCATTGCACCCGTCGCCACCTTAGTCGGTCCCTTCGGGGAAGCCAAGCGGGGTAATCGTCGGCGGGGGACTGGACGTGACGGCTATGCTGGATTCCCAGTCCCCCGCCAATACGACGAAGCGGGAAAAACGCTGGGTTGTTTTAGTGGGTATACCGGTGCGGTAAACCGGGGAGTCCCACATACCCCCCCCATCCCCCGATGGGCGGGTATGCGTAATTGTCATTTTTTCCCAGCGCAAACAAAAAAAAAAAAAAAAAAAAAAGGTTAGGTTAGGTTAGGTTAGGTTAGGTTAGGTTAGGTTTTTTTTTTTTTTTTTTTTTTTTTTTTTTCCTACCTCTCCACGCTAGGTGGAGCCTGCGAGCTATTTTCCCCTAACATGGGATTAGGGACCTTGGTGGGCTGAGGGTTTTATTTATTTATTTTAATGTTTATTTAAAAGTGTACAGTAAAATACTTAAACGTAATTTTTATTTGGAGACATATAGTGGTTTCTTAATTTGTAACTTATGTATAAACACATGTTTTTTATTTTGTACTTTTTCAGTTGGAAGCTTCATGTTCCGCTGGTCAGTTTGCTATCTTTTGCTCCGGGAACCAGAGGTCCCGCAGAACAGTCGACTGGCAAACATTCAGACTGGGACACTACGTTTTTTCATGACGCATGTAGACATTTTCATTTAGTACATGTGACTTAAATTTAGGGCCTTACATTAAACATTTTTATTTTTCTACATTTTTCTGATGTTTACTTAAATTTAACTTACATTTATTACATAATAGTTTTATTTTTACGACATTGGTATTAGTAACTTAAAATTAGCTTACTTTTAATACATATTTCTATTTTTCTACCTTATAAGCTATTTACTTAATTTTACTTATTTTTAATTACATATTTCCATTCTATTTCTTTATAGTATACATCTTAAACTTATGATGCTTTATTTCAATAATAAACCATTTATAAAAAGCACTTTTGTCGCGTTGTGACTTTTTGGTCCCGCGAAGCACTTTACTTACATGGCACTCTAATGTTTTTGCACAGTTCATGTGTGACAACACAGATGGCGCTATTAAGTATCTTGTTTTTTAGTGTTCGCCTAGTTACAATTTACTTCTTGCAAGTTTTTGTTTTCGCCTTGGTTAATGTATGCGAATACAGATGTCGCTATTCGGACATGGCTTTGTTTACAAAAGCGTTAATTTCTGATCTAGATGTGTTATCAGAAATGGTTAACTTCTTTTATATTGTGTTTACCTTTTGGGTTTGGGTTTTAGGGTTGGGGTTGTGGTTGGATCACCGTGTTTAGTGGCGGTGGTGTGTGTCGTTTTGTAATGTATTGTTTATGTTGTTTTCTGTTGTTTTTTATTATGCAGTGTGTTAAGTTAAAGTGATGTAAGTGTCAGTTCCGTAAAAGACGGTAGGTACTTAGTGACTGTAGTGTATATTATTATACATTTGTTTTGCAGGTACTCGTTTGTTTTATTTACGTGCTGTTATAACTGAGTGTTTTTGTTTTGTTTGGTGTGGTAACTTTCAACTTGTTTTACTGTTTGTCTCGTAGGTTACGGCAATAACATATATATATATGCACAGATATTACATATTTATTGTCATTTCTTTATCTTTGTTTTTTATTTTTGTCGACGTTTTTAGGGATAGTTGGGTTGGTGTTTCGTGTGTGTGTTGATATATTTGTATATATTTACTATATATTTTGTATATCGTTGTTTTTTGTTGTTTACTGGTTTCCGTGTGTCTGTTTATTCCAATGTTGTGGTCCAGTTTTACGTACTCCCAGTTTGTGTTTCTGTGTTGGTGTGTTCCTGTGTATGTTGTGTATGTTGTGTTAACCCTTGGAAGTTGTTTAAGCGTACGCCGTTGTCGTCCGAGCCAAGTAGTCCCATTTCTTGCGGACCGGGCATTCCGCGCTAAAGGCGTTGTGGTCGGTCTTCTGTAGCTTCGAGTGCAGACAGTTGCAGCACTGCGGTTCCATCCCGGAGACAAACTCCTCGCACTTCTCGCGCAGGTGCGGGCCTCCACAGTGGCTACACCTGTCCGCACCCGCAGTACAAAATTTCCGGCCATGCCCGTATGCCAGGCATTTGGTGCATTGGACGAGCGGAGACTGGTCCTCCACCCTTACCCTTTGCAGGTCAAGGTAGAGAGCGCCAGCCTCCGTCATCCTCTGCCAAACCCTGGGCCTGACTTGGACGACAACGTGCGCCGTTTTGGGGTTCTTAGTCCTTTTTTTATATTTAATGGTCATTTCCAGCTCTTCCTCTTCTAGGTCTCTAAATGTATCTTTGTTTTGTGAATAGATCGCCTTCACCAGCTCGTCGTCTTCGCTGTCCAAAAAGACGTCTTTTAGGACGACGAGCGGGTTTTTGTTTTTCATGTGCGATACTATTAAGCCCTCTCCTCGGCTCTCGATCCTTTCTTTAACTTTTCTTAGCTCCACTTCTGAGTCGCACCCCAGTATGACCGTCTGGTTTTTAGCCTTTCTGACTTTATTTATCTTAAGGCCAGTTTCCCTGGCATCGACCGCCTTCTTCACCTTGGCCAACACCTCGTCGGCGGTATCCAGACCGCCTTCGAATGTGACGGCCACTGAGTGAAGTGCCGGCCGATACCCGGGTCTGGCTGCCGCGACGCTGGCATGGTTAGGTTAGGTTAGGTTAGGTTAGGTTAGGTTAGGTTTCATCCTCAAGGTGGCGACGGGCGGGCGATAGGCGCGGGGGTGCCTACGCTCGCATTGCACCCGTCACCGCCCCGCCGGGCAATCGTCGGCGGGGACTGGACGAAAAGGCTCTGCCGGTTTCCCAGTCCCCTCCATTCAGGACGAAGCGGGAACAACGCTGGTGGTTTTTAGTGGGTATACCGGGTCAGACCGGGGAGTCCCACATACCCCCCCCATCCCCCGATGGGAGGGTATGCGTAATGCATTTTCCCCAGCGCTAAAAAAAAAAAAAAAAAAAAAAAAAAAAAAAAAAAAAAAAAAAAAAAAAAAAAAAAAAAAAAAAAGGTTAGGTTAGGTTGGGGGACCCCCCACAGTGCATACGTCCTCGTCGTGTCCCCTGGAAACTGCCCAGTTCTGACCACCGTAACGGAGTGGCAGACTGGGTAGGCTAAAGTGCACTGTGCATCGTAGTCACAAATCAGCCTTGAAGAGACTACGTACTAGACTGCGATCATGTCGACACCTAGAAGGGACGCCTCCGGGCGTTTTCTTAAGGGAAAAAAGGGCCCTTCTCAGGGCCAACCCGGCGCACCAGCGCCCGAGTCTAGCCGCGCGCCTTCTGCGGCCAGCTCTTTTGGAGGGAGTGAGTCGTTTGGGTCTCTGGACTCAGACGACTCATTCAGTCTGTCGGAGGTCGAGGGCTCCCGGTCGCGCAAGCGAATCCACCAGAGCGGTGGGTCCGGGGGCTCCTCGGCCTCCACGTCGACGGGGCTGCCGAAGGCCAAAAGGCCGACGGTGGCACCAGAGATCCATACCGTTGGGCTCGCTGATGCCCAACGGAAGCTGGACCTTGCCCGGCGCGCTCAGCTCCAGGAGGAGCTGGAGGAGCGTGTCGCGGCTAAGGAAAAGCGGGCCCAGTCCGCCCGAGCGAGGTCCGGGTACGGCGCGTCCCACGTGCTGTACGCGGACCACTCACTGGCGGAGCTGGAAAGGATGGCGGAGGAGGACGAGGAGGGGATCGTGGAGGTCGCCTCCAAGTCCTCCAACTTGAAGGGCACATTCCAGAAGGCCCTCAAGTGCCGGGCCGCGAGCCTGCGCGGTGTCGTCGCTGAGCTGTTGCAGCGAACGGCCACCGACGAGACGCGGCAACTGCAGGCGAAGGTGGATCGCCTGCAGTCGGAGGTCAGCCAGCTGCACCAGAAGCTGGCTGAAGCCACGGCCCGGCCACAACAGGCCGCGACGAGCCCTGCCGCAGAGGCCCCCCCCTCCAGCCGCAACCTTGAGGATGTCATCCGCAAGGTTGTGATGGAGGAGCGGGCCTTCACGCGAGCCTGCCTGGCGGGGATCGAGGACCGGCTCCTTCCGGAGACGCGCCTCCGACCGCCGCTTGCGGCGGACAAGAGGCGGGACCGGGCGGAGCCGGTGCCTCCTACCCCACAGGCCGAGGGCACCCTTCAGGAGGTCCCCCAGCAGGAGGAGGACGCCCTTCTCCCTGCGACCACACCGTCCAACGAGTGGACGGAGGTGAAGCGCAGGGGAAAGGGTAAGGGGAAGAAGTCGGCAGCGGCCGTTCCCGCCGCTGCCGCTTCCGTCGCCACTGCCAGCCAGTCGCCTGCGACCGGCAAAAGCAAGGCGAAGGGGAAGGGGAAGGCAAAGGCGCGGCTGGTCCCCCCTAAAACCGCAGCAGTCGTGGTGACCCTCACCGCGGAGGCTGCGGGGCGAGGGGAGACCTACATGTCCGTGCTGGTGCGGGCACGCGCCAATGCCAACCCTGCCCAACTGGGCATCGGCACAGTGACTTGCCGGCGGACCCAAGCCGGGGCTCGTATCTTCGAGTTCCCGGGAGCCGAGGGGGGTGCCCGCGCGGACCTCTTTGCAGCCAAGCTGCGGGAGGTCATCGCGGACACCGCCAAGGTGGTCCGCCCGGTAAAGTTAGCGGTCATAGAGGTGGCGGAGTTGGACGACTCCGTCACCAAAGAGGAGGTGGTGGCTACGGTGGCGGCGATTGGGGGCTGCGACGTCGCTGCGGTGCAGGGCCGGGATATCCGGCCCGGCCGCGGCGGCTTGGGCGCGCTTCGCCTGCGGTGCCCAATCGCTGCTGCCAAAGCCGTCCTTGCCAAGGGCCGGCTTACAGTCGGCTTCAGTTCAGGTACGGTCCGGGCTCTCGCCGACCAGCCCATGCGGTGTTTCCGGTGCTTCGGCATCGGACACACCCGGCCGCTGTGTCCGTCGCCGATCGACAGGTCGGACACGTGCCTGCGCTGCGGCAAGGACGGCCACAAAGCTGCCTCCTGCGGGGCCGCCACGCCACACTGCGCAGTGTGCGCCGCCAGTGGCCGCCCAGCAGACCATGTGATGAGGGGGAGGAAATGTCTTCCTCCCCCCAAGCGGGGCAAAGCTGCCGCTGTCACTGGCGCCGCTCCTGCGGCGGTTGCGGAGGGTGGTGCGATGTCCGACTGATTTCGGTCGGACGTCGCATCGCACCGGCGTCGCGGTCTTCCGCGGACTCTCCTCCCCTCTCGCTCTAGAGAGGGGAACGGGATACGCGGCCGCCGCGCCGCCGGTGGATCGTGAGGATCATCCTCAAGGTGGCGACGGGCGGGCGATAGGCGCGGGGGCGCCTACGCCCGCATTGCACCCGTCACCGCCCCGCCGGGCAATCGTCGGCGGGGACTGGACGAAAAGGCTCTGCCGGATTCCCAGTCCCCGCCATTCAGGACGAAGCGGGAACACGCTGGTGGTTTTTAGTGGGTATACCGGGTCAGACCGGGGAGTCCCACATACCCCCCCCATCCCCCGATGGGAGGGTATGCGTAATGCATTTTCCCCAGCGTTAAAAAAAAAAAAAAAAAAAAAAAAAAAAAAAAAAAGGTTAGGTTAGGTTAGGTTAGGTTAGGTTAGGTTGGGGGACCCCCCACAGCGCATACGTCCTCGTCGTGTCCCCTGGAAACTGCCCAGTTCTGACCACCGTAACGGAGTGGCAGACTGCGTAGGCTAAAGTGCGCTGTGCATCGTAGAGCACCTCACTGCCTTGTGTCTACGAACAAGTAGTTTGCGACCATCATGTCGACACCTCGACGGGACGCCTCCGGGCGTTTCCTAAAGAAAAAGGGCCCTTTTCAGGGCCAACCCGGCGCTCAGACGCCCGAGACTAGCCGCGCGCCTTCTGCGGCCAGCTCTGTAGAGAGGAGTGAGTCGTTTGGGTCTCTGTTGGACTCAGACGACTCACTGTTTGTGTCGGACGTCGAGGACTCCCGGCCGCGAAAGCGAGCCCACCAGAGCGGTGGGTCCGGGGGCTCCTCGGCCTCCACTTCGACGGGGCTGCCGAAGGCCAAAAGGCCGACGGTAGCACCAGCGACCCACACCGTTGGGCTCGCTGACGCCCAGCGAAAGCTGGACCTTGCCCGGCGCGCTCAGCTCCAGGAGGAGCTTGAGGAGCGCGTCGCGGCAAAGGAGAAGAGAGCACAATCCGCCCGGGGCGGGTCCGGGTACGGCGCGTCTCGCGTGCTGTACGCGGACCACTCTCTGGCGGAGCTCGAAAGGATGGCGATAGAGGACGAGGAGGGGATCGTAGAGGTCGCCTCCAAGTCCTCAAACTTGAAGGGTACCTTCACGAAGGCCCTCAAGTGCCGGGCCGCGAGCCTGCGCGGGGTCGTCGCTGAGCTGCTTCAGCGAACGGCCACCGACGAGACGCGGCAACTGCAGGCGAAGGTCGATCGCCTGCAGTCGGAGGTCAGCCAGCTGCACCAGAAGCTGGCTGAAGCCACGGCCCGGCCACAACAGGCCGCGACGAGCCCTGCCGCAGAGGCCCCCCCCTCCAGCCGCAACCTTGAGGATGTCATCCGCAAGGTTGTGATGGAGGAGCGGGCCTTCACGCGAGCCTGCCTGGCGGGGATCGAGGACCGGCTCCTTCCGGAGACGCGCCTCCGACCGCCGCTTGCGGCGGACAAGAGGCGAGACCGGGTGGAGCCGGTGCCTCCTACCCCACAGGCCGAGGGTGCCCCTCAGGAGGTCCCCCAGCAGGAGGAGGACGCCCTTCTCCCTGCGACCACACCGTCCAACGAGTGGACGGAGGTGAGGCGCAAGGGGAAGGGTAAGGGGAAGAAGTCGGCGGCGGCCGTTCCCGCTGCTGCCGCTTCTGTCGCCACTGCCAGCCAGTCGCCTGCGACCGGCAAAGGCAAGGCGAAGGGGAAAGGGAAGGCAAAGGCGCGGCTGGTCCCCCCTAAAACCGCAGCAGTCGTGGTGACCCTCACCGCGGAGGCTGCGGGGCGAGGGGAGACCTACATGTCCGTGCTGGTGCGGGCACGCGCCAATGCCAACCCTGCCCAACTGGGCTTAGGCACTGTGACCTGCCGGCGGACCCAAGCCGGGGCTCGTATTTTCGAGTTCCCGGGAGCCGAGGGGGGTGCCCGCGCGGACCTCTTTGCAGCCAAGCTGCAGGAGGTCATCGCGGACACCGCCAAGGTGGTCCGACCGGTAAAGTCAGCGGTCATAGAGGTGGCGGAGTTGGACGACTCCGTCACCAAAGAGGAGGTGGTGGCTGCGGTGGCGGCGATTGGGGGCTGCGACGTCGCTGCGGTGCAGGGCCGGGATATCCGGCCCGGCCGCGGCGGCTTGGGCGCGCTTCGCCTGCGGTGCCCAATCGCTGCTGCCAAAGCCGTTCTTGCCAAGGGCCGGCTTACAGTCGGCTTCAGTGCGGGTGCGGTCCGGGCTCTCGCCGACCAGCCCATGCGGTGTTTCCGGTGCTTCGGCATCGGACACACCCGGCCGCTGTGTCCGTCGCCGATCGACAGGTCGGACACGTGCCTGCGCTGCGGCAAGGACGGCCACAAAGCCGCCTCCTGCGGGGCCGCCACGCCACACTGCGCAGTGTGCGCCGCCAGTGGCCGCCCAGCGGGCCATGTGATGAGGGGGAGGAAATGTCTTCCTTCCCCCAAGCGGGGCAAAGCTGCCGCTGCCACTGGCGCCGCTCCTGCGGCGGTTTCGGAGGGTGGTGCGATGTCCGACTGATTTCGGTCGGACGTCGCATCGCACCGGCGTCGCGGTCTTCCGCGGACTCTCCTCCCCTCTCGCTCTAGAGAGGGGAACGGGATACGCGGCCGCCGCGCCGCCGGTGGATCGTGAGGATCATCCTCAAGGTGGCGACGGGCGGGCGTTAGGCGCGGGGGCGCCTACGCCCGCATTGCACCCGTCACCGCCCCGCCGGGCAATCGTCGGCGGGGACTGGACGAAAAGGCTCTGCCGGATTCCCAGTCCCCGCCATTCAGGACGAAGCGGGAACACGCTGGTGGTTTTTAGTGGGTATACCGGGTCAGACCGGGGAGTCCCACATACCCCCCCCATCCCCCGATGGGAGGGTATGCGTAATGCATTTTCCCCAGCGTTAAAAAAAAAAAAAAAAAAAAAAAAAAAAAAAAAAAAAGGTTAGGTTGGGGGACCCCCCACAGCGCATACGTCCTCGTCGTGTCCCCTGGAAACTGCCCAGTTCTGACCACCGTAACGGAGTGGCAGACTGGGTAGGCCAAAGTGCGCTGTGCATCGTAGTCACATATCAGCCTAGAAGAAACTACGAACTTGAAGAGCGATTTTGTCATGTCGACACCTAGAAGGGACGCCTCCGGGCGTTTTCTTAAGAAAAAGGGCCCTTCTCAGGGCCAACCCGGCGCTCAGGCGCCTAAGTCTAGCCGCGCGCCTTCTGCGGCCAGCTCATATGGAGGGAGTGAGTCGTTTGGGTCTCTGGACTCAGACGACTCATTCAGTCTGTCGGAAGTCGAGGGCTCCCGGTCGCGCAAGCGAGTCCACCAGAGCGGTGGGTCCGGGGGCTCCTCGGCCTCCACTTCGACGGGGCTGCCGAAGGCGAAGAAGCCGACGGTGGCACCAGCGACTCATGTCGTTGGGCTCGCTGATGCCCAACGAAAGCTGGACCTTGCCCGGCGCGCTCAGCTCCAGGAGGAGCTGGAGGAGCGCGTCGCGGCAAAGGAAAAGCGAGCTCAGTCCGCCCGGGGCGGGTCCGGGTACGGCGCGTCTCGCGTGCTGTACGCGGACCACTCTCTGGCGGAGCTTGAGAGGATGGCGGCGGAGGATGAGGAGGGGATCGTGGAGGTCGCCTCCAAGTCCTCCAACCTAAAGGGGACCTTTCAGAAGGCCCTCAAGTGCCGGGCCGCGAGCCTGCGCGGTGTCGTCGCTGAACTCCTTCAGCGGACGGCCACCGACGAGACGCGGCAACTGCAGGCGAAGGTCGATCGCCTGCAGTCGGAGGTCAGCCAGCTGCACCAGAAGCTGGCTGAAGCCACGGCCCGGCCACAACAGGCCGCGACGAGCCCTGCCGCAGAGGCCCCCCCCTCCAGCCGCAGCCTTGAGGATGTCATCCGCAAGGTTGTGATGGAGGAGCGGGCCTTCACGCGAGCCTGCCTGGCGGGGATCGAGGACCGGCTCCTTCCGGAGACGCGCCTCCGACCGCCGCTTGCGGCGGATAAGAGGCGGGACCGGGAGGGGCCGGTGCCTCCTACCCCACAGGCCGAGGGCACCCCTCTGGAGGTCCCCCAACAGGAGGGGGACGCCCTTCTCCCTGCGACCACACCGTCCAACGAGTGGACGGAGGTGAAGCGCAGGAAGAAGGGTAAGGGGAAAAAGTCGGCGGCGGCCGTTCCCGCTGCTGCCGCCACTGCCGCTTCTGCCAGCCAGTCGCCTGCGACCGGCAAGGGCAAGAAGCAGAAGGGGAAAGGGAAGGCGAAGGTGCGACTCGTCCCCCCTAAATCCGCAGCAGTCGTGGTGACCCTCACCGCGGAGGCTGCGGGGCGAGGGGAGACGTACATGTCCGTGCTGGTGCGGGCACGTGCCAACGCCAACCCTGCCCAACTGGGCATCGGCAGTGTGACCTGCCGGCGGACCCAAGCCGGGGCTCGTATTTTCGAGTTCCCGGGAGCCGAGGGGGGTGCCCGCGCGGACCTCTTTGCAGCCAAGCTGCAGGAGGTCATCGCGGACACCGCCACGGTGGTCCGCCCGGTAAAGTCAGCGGTCTTGGAGGTGGCGGAGTTGGACGACTCCGTCACCAAGGAGGAGGTGGTGGCTGCGGTGGCGGCGATTGGGGGCTGTGACGTCGCCGCGGTGCAGGGCCGGAATATCCGGCCCGGCCGCGGCGGCTTGGGCGCGCTTCGCCTGCGGTGCCCAATCGCTGCTGCCAAAGCCGTTCTTGCCAAGGGCCGGCTTACAGTCGGCTTCAGTGCGGGTGCGGTCCGGGCTCTCGCCGACCAGCCCATGCGGTGTTTCCGGTGCTTCGGCATCGGACACACCCGGCCGCTGTGTCCGTCTCCGATCGACAGGTCGGACACGTGCCTGCGCTGCGGCAAGGACGGTCACAAAGCCGCCTCCTGCGGGGCCGCCACGCCACACTGCGCAGTGTGCGCCGCCAGTGGCCGCCCAGCGGGCCATGTGATGAGGGGGAGGAAATGTCTTCCTCCCCCCAAGCGGGGCAAAGCTGCCGCTGCCACTGGCGCCGCTCCTGCGGCGGTTTCGGAGGGTGGTGCGATGTCCGACTAACTCAGGTCGGACGTCGCATCGCACCGGCGTCGCGGTCTTCCGCGGACTCTCCTCCCCTCTCGCTCTAGAGAGGGGAACGGGATACGCGGCCGCCGCGCCGCCGGTGGATCGTGAGGATCATCCTCAAGGTGGCGACGGGCGGGCGATAGGCGCGGGGGCGCCTACGCCCGCATTGCACCCGTCACCGCCCCGCCGGGCAATCGTCGGCGGGGACTGGACGAAAAGGCTCTGCCGGATTCCCAGTCCCCCCCATTCAGGACGAAGCGGGAACACGCTGGTGGTTTTTAGTGGGTATACCGGGTCAGACCGGGGAGTCCCACATACCCCCCCCATCCCCCGATGGGAGGGTATGCGTAATGCATTTTCCCCAGCGTAAAAAAAAAAAAAAAAAAAAAAAAAAAAAAAAAAAAAAAAAAAAAGGTTTGGTTAGGTTAGGTTAGGTTTTTTTTTTTTTTTTTTTTTTTTTTTTTTTTTCCTACCTCTCCACGCTAGGTGGAGCCTGCGAGCTAGTTTTCCCCTAACGTGATCAGGGACCTTGGGATGCTAGGGTTATATTTATTTATAAAGTTTTTTTTATTTAAAAAAAGAAAGGCTACAATTATTACTATAAAAACATGTGTGGTGTATACATAGTACCTACTTACTTAAATTTAGGGTCTTATTTCTAACATATTTATTTTCTAAACAATTTTTTGATAATAAAAAAAAAAACTTATAATTATCTTAGATTTACTACATATGGTCTTATTTCTAACATATTTATATTCAAAACAATTTTTATGATAATAAAAACTTATAATTATCTTAGATTTACTACATATATTTTAGGTTTACTGCTTATACTTTTTAACTTAATACTACAGAATTTACTTTTAACATTTTATCCCTCAAACGTCCATATGAGCACCCGGTGGATCATAAGACAAATGATCCAAATGTCGCGTGTGCACCCGTTGGATCATAAGAGATTGTTCCAGCGCAGCGAGACAGATGGCGCTACTGTAAGTTTGGTAACATGAATGTGTTGATACCAGTTACATGGTCTGTTTACATATTAATTTTGTTATGGCGACACAGATGGCGCCAATGTGGAAAGTTAGTATTTTTGCTACAACATTAATGCTTTGATGCTTAGTGAACCTTGCTCATTAATTCCGATTTTATGTCACAGATGTCGTTTTAAGGAACGGAGTTGGAGTTGTGATGGGGTCTATAGATTTATGTTTATTTACATAATTTTATTGTTGTAATAGGTGATGTGTGTAATTAGTATCTGTTTTGTATGTGTTGTTTTCAAGTGTTGTTTTTAATGAGGTGTTTTTTTTATGTTTTGAGTAATACTTGTACTTGTTATGTTTGTTAGCTGTTTTGAGTTTTGTCAATAATATATATATATATACTTAGATTATACATATTTATTGGCGTTTCTTGGTCTGGTTTTTTGTTGTGTAAGCGGGCTAATTAGTTGAGTTAGTATGTTTGTTGCGTGTGTGTTGATATATTCGTATATATTTACTATATATTTACATATCTGTGTTTTTTGTTGTTTACTGGTTTCCGTGTGTCTGTTTATTCCATTATTTTGGTCCAGTTTTACGTACTTCCAGTTTGTGTTGCTGTATTGGTGTGTTCCTGTATGTGTTGTGTGTGTTGTGTAGACCCGGAGCTGTTTATGCGTACGCCGTTGTCGTTCGGGCCAGATAGTCCCACTTTTTACGGACCGGACATTCATCGCTAAAGGCGTTGTGGTCGGTTTTTTGTAACTTTGAGTGCAGGCAGTTGCAGCACTGCGGTTCAGCCCCTGCCACGAAGTCCTCGCACTTCTCCCGCAGATGTGGGCCTCCGCAGTGACTGCACCTGTCCGCACCTTCAGTACAAAATTTCCGGCCATGTCCGTAAGCCAGGCATTTTGTACATTGGATGAGCGGAGACTGGTCTTCCACCCTGACCCTTTGCAGGTCCAGGTACACAGCACCAGCCTCCGTCATCCTCTGCCAAACCCTGGGTCTGACCTGGACGACAACGTGCGCCGTTTTGGGGTTTTTGGTCCTTTTTTTATATTTTACAGTCATTTCTTTTTCATCCTCTTCTAGGTCTCTGAACATGTCCTCGTTTTGGGAATAGAGCGCCTTCACCAGCTCGTCGTCTTCACTGTCCAAAAAGACATCTTTTAGGACGACGAGCGGGTTTTTATTTCTCATATGCGCAACTATTAGGCCTTTTCCTCGGCTCTCAATCTGGTCTTTGACTTTTTTAAGCTCAGCCTCCGTGTCGCACCCCAGTATAACCGTCTGGTTTTTCGCCTTGCGGACCTTGTTTATTTTTAGGCCAGTACCCCTGGCATCGACCGCCTTCTTCACCCTGGCCAACACCTCGTCGGCGGTATCCTGACCGCCTTCGAAAGTGACCGCCATTGAGTGAAGCGCTGGCCGATACCCGGGTCTGGCTGCCGCGACACTGGCATAGGTCTGGGGGGCGGTTTTTTGTCCACTTGCCGCTTCTTTGAAGGCCTCTTCCATATTGGTGACCCCTCTGGCGACATCACCGATCTTATCACCGATGTCGGCGGCAGCACGAGCGACGGTCTTCACCTCCTCTGACGTGTGGTCTAGGGTGGTATGGACCGCGCCGACACTATCGCCGACCGCGATAATCCTATCGGTGACGGCTTCGGCGTTTGCGATACAGGTATCATTGGTCTCCGTGATAACCTTTTTGAGGCCCTTTGAGACCTTGTCGTCGAGGTCACTCAACTGCGTCTTTATTGCTGCCTCCATTTTGTCCAGCCTTTTCATCAGGTCCTCCGATGTTTCGAATGTAGGCATGGAGCTTGTTTGCGCGGGCCGGACCGTCACGGGCGCTGTTTCCAGGCACTTAACTCGTTTACTTAATTCGAACAAGATCCGTAGACAATTGTCTGACTGGGTCTCCAGGTAGGTTTTGATGTCTTTTCTCATCTGTGGGTAATCTTTTACCTTGGCCGGGATGTCTTCAAACGTTTTCATTACCACCTGGAGAAGTTTGTCGTTAGCCAGAGTAGCGTATATGTCGAGTTGCCTTTTGTAGGTCTCCATATTGTCTACGGACCTTCTCTTTCGCTCTGGTCTCTTAATGAAGGTCCTGGCCGCGTCTATCGCCTGTCCGGGCGAGCTTGAGGGGCTGGGGGTGGGGCCAGGTATCCTTGTCGAAGATAGGGGTGTTTCGGCGTTCGACATTGCGTGTGTGTGTATAGGGCACTGTGAGAGGTAGGAACGTCGGTGTGTAAATATAAATAAATTATAAATTAATTATAATAATAAGGTGTCCGTCTGACCCTGTATAGGAGGGGTGTGTCTTGTTTTGACCCTGTATATGGGGGTCAAAGTCAGTGTTTGCGTTACGCAGTCAATATAAGAATAAAAACAAGAAAAGGAAAAAAAATTTTTTGTAAATTTTTATAAAAAAAAAATTTGGGGGTGGGGGGTCCAAAAGTGGGGGGAAGGGTACCTCTTAGGCGACTTTCACCGTGGTGTCTTCGACACCACAGAGGCTGAATTTGAGGTCGGTTTTGCTCTATCTCCTCCCGTTCCCGAGATATTTAAGTTTTCCTTATTTTTACTCGACTAAATTTTCGGTTGCACCTAAATTTGGACTAAATTTCCGAGTACACTTGAATAAAAATTTTACATAGAAATGTGCTTGTGCGGCTCTAGAGTACGTGTCTGCTGCTGGTATTTCGGAGTGTGGGGGGGGTGAGCGGGGGGGGGGGGGTGAAGGGAGGGGTGAAGGGGGGTGAAGAGGGGGTGAAGGGAGGGGTGAAGGGGGGTGAAGGGAGGGGGGTTTCAAAATTTTTTGTTTATTATAAATTAAGGCTGAGGGCCACCTGCAGGGTATATACGGGGAGTATTATCACAGGGGGGGGGGGGTAAAAGGAGGGGGGGGGGGGGTAAAAGTAGAGGGGGGGGTGTATCCCGTCAACGGAGCTATGTAACTAGTGAGGTAGGGCAATTTTATTATGGGGGGGGGGGGGGGGGGGGTTGAAATAATGGGGGGGGGGGTATCCGGGAAGGGTAGTACTACACGGCTTGAGGCTAAATCAACAAAAATATATTTTCACAAAACCTAAAATAGATGAACTCTGCCTACCTTGTTTGTATGTTCAAGTTTACTTGATTTTACTTCTACGAATGATGTAAACAAAGATCTACAAAATTACGTAGTTTGAAAACGTACTTTTTTGTTTTAAATTTAATTAAAATTTTATGGGGGGGAATTTATAGAGGGGGGCTCAAAACCGATTTGTGCGGTGTTATTTTTGAAAAAGGGGGGCTGTATTTGTAATAAATTAAGATTTAAGTTCTAAAATTTTTCTAGTAAACTACAATGTGTGTACGTTTTCACTGTGGCTGATGGTCAATTTTAAATGCACTTTTTGGGGAATATTTATGGGACTGGGGAAGAGGGTGATATAATATGATAATAATCTGACCCTGTAAAGGGGGGTTTAATTAGTCAAAATGGGGTACAATCCCTGAAATAGTCTTAAATTTAAAGATACTTGGTGGTAGCTTTTTGCACCAATGAGCAATTTACGGTCGATTTTTTTCCGGAGTGCCACACCTTAAAAGTCTTTTGTAAACAACTTAGGATAGGGTTTCGTAAAAACGTTATAACTATTAATCTACTCGTTAGAAAATTCTGAAATTTTTCACTTAATGTCTGTACACTATAAACTATTTTTTAAGGTCCATAAAACACTATGCTATCGATTAAAATAAAAAGTTATGGGGTGTGGAACACAGGGTGTCTTTTTCACTTCTGTAAAAACCTTATATCTTCCAGAAGGGGTGGCCGATCTCGATGATCGGGGTGTCGGGTGAAAGGGGAGAGTGTCCTGCGCTCATCCCCTTTTCCAGTTTTCGCCTCCGGCTGCTAGAAACCGATGTCAGTGTCAGGCTGAAATTCTGTTTCCTCCTGTATCCTGGCGAGTTCAAACGGGAAAAATCCCGGACTCAACCAGGATGATGGGGCACGTCAAGGCGCTTCTAATGACACCTTAAAAGCACTATGTCACCGATTTAGTTTTCGCAGCGTTTCACTTTTTAAGTTTTGTCACCAAACTTTGAGGTTAAAAATATTGTTTTTCGGGGAAACCTCGCTGGTTTTCCACCGGATTTTGAAAATTTTTTCGCAGTTTCACTCCGTTTCACGTTATGCAGATGGAAATGCAATAAAAATGGCACTTTTCGACACTTTTACTATTTTTGTGATTTTTGACCGCGGAGCGACGTTTAAAGTGATCCGACCGCCACGGTAGCCGGGGGGGGGAACGGGTTAGGTTAGGTTAGGTTAGGTTGGGGGACCCCCCACAGCGCATACGTCCTCGTCGTGTCCCCTGGAAACTGCCCAGTTCTGACCACCGTAACGGAGTGGCAGACTGCGTAGGCTAAAGTGCGCTGTGCATCGTAGAGCACCTCACTGCCTTGTGTCTACGAACAAGTAGTTTGCGACCATCATGTCGACACCTCGACGGGACGCCTCCGGGCGTTTCCTAAAGAAAAAGGGCCCTTTTCAGGGCCAACCCGGCGCTCAGACGCCCGAGACTAGCCGCGCGCCTTCTGCGGCCAGCTCTGTAGAGAGGAGTGAGTCGTTTGGGTCTCTGTTGGACTCAGACGACTCACTGTTTGTGTCGGACGTCGAGGACTCCCGGCCGCGAAAGCGAGCCCACCAGAGCGGTGGGTCCGGGGGCTCCTCGGCCTCCACGTCGACGGGGCTGCCGAAGGCGAAGAAGCCGACGGTCGCACCAGTGACCCATTCCGTTGGGCTAGCCGACGCCCAGCGGAAGCTTGACCTAGCCCGGCGCGCTCAGCTCCAGGAGGAGCTGGAGGAGCGCGTCGCGGCAAAGGAAAAGCGGGCCCAGTCCGCCCGAGCGAGGTCCGGGTACGGCGCGTCCCGCGTGCTGTACGCGGACCGCTCACTGGCGGAATTGGAGAAGATGGCGGAGGAGGACGAGGAGGGGATCGTAGAGGTCGCCTCCAAGTCCTCCAACTTGAAGGGCACATTTCAGAAGGCCCTCAAGTGCCGGGGCCGCGAGCCTGCGCGGGGTCGTCGCTGAACTGCTTCAGCGAACGGCCACCGACGAAACGCGGCAACTGCAGGCGAAGGTGGATCGCCTGCAGTCGGAGGTCAGCCAGCTGCACCAGAAGCTGGCTGAAGCCACGGCCCGGCCACAACAGGCCGCGACGAGCCTGCCGCAGAGGCCCCCCCCTCCAGCCACAACCTTGAGGACGTCATCCGCAAGGTTGTGATGGAGGAGCGGGCCTTCACGCGAGCCTGCCTGGCGGGGATCGAGGACCGGCTCCTTCCGGAGACGCGCCTCCGACCGCCGCTTGCGGCGGACAAGAGGCGGGACCGGGCGGAGCCGGTGCCTCCTACCCCACAGGCCGAGGGCACCCCTCTGGAGGTGCCCCCAACAGGAGGGGGACGCCCCTTCTCCCTGCGACCACACCGTCCAACGAGTGGACGGAGGTGAAGCGCAGGAAGAAGGGTAAGGGGAAAAAGTCGGCGGCGGCCGTTTCCCGCTGCTGCCGCCACTGCGCTTCTGCCAGCCAGTCGCCTGCGACCGGCAAGGGCAAGAAGCAGAAGGGAAAAGGGAAGGCGAAGGTGCGACTCGTCCCCCCTAAATCCGCAGCAGTCGTGGTGACCCTCACCGCGGAGGCTGCGGGGGCGAGGGGAGACGTACATGTCCGTGCTGGTGCGGGCACGTGCCAACGCCAACCCTGCCCAACTGGGCATCGGCAGTGTGACCTGCCGGCGGACCCAAGCCGGGGCTCGTATTTTCGAGTTCCCGGGAGCCGAGGGGGGGTGCCCGCGCGGACCTCTTTGCAGCCAAGCTGCAGGAGGTCATCGCGGACACCGCCACGGTGGTCCCGCCCGGTAAAGTCAGCGGCCTTGGAGGTGGCGGAGTTGGACGACTCCGTCACCAAGGAGGAGGTGGTGGGCTGCGGGTGGCGGCGATTGGGGGCTGTGACGTCGCCGCGGTGCAGGGCCGGAATATCCGGGCCCGGCCGCGGCGGCTTGGGCGCGATTCGCCTGCAGTGCCCAATCGTCGCTGCCAAAGCCGTTCTTGCTGGGGGCCGGCTTTCAGTCGGCTTCAGCTCAGGTGCGGTCCGGGCTCTCGCCAACCAGCCATTGCGGTGTTTCCGGTGCTTCGGCACCGGACACACGCGGCCGCTGTGTCCATCTCCGGTCGACAGATCGGACACGTGCCTGCGCTGCGGCAAGGACGGCCACAAAGCCGCCTCCTGCGGGGCCGCCACACCGCACTGCGCGGTGTGTGCCGCCAGTGGCAGCCCAGCTGACCACGTCATGAGGGGGCGGAAATGTCTTCCTCCCCCCAGACGGGGCAAAGCTGTCGCTGCCGCTGGCGCCGCCGCTCCTGCGGCGGCTGCGGAGAGCGGGTGCGATGTCCGACTGATTTCGGTCGGACGTCGCATCGCGCCGGCGTCGCGGTCCTCCGCGGACTCTCCTCTCCTCTCGCTCTAGAGAGGGGAACGGGATACGCGGCCGCCGCGCCGCCGGTAGGTCTTGAGGATCTTCCTCAAGGTGGCGACGGGCGGGCGTTAGGCGCGGGGGCGCCTACGCCCGCATTGCACCCGTCACCGCCTCCGCCGGGCAATCGTCGGCGGGGACTGGACGAAAAGGCTCTGCCGGATTCCCAGTCCCCGCCATTCAGGACGAAGCGGGAACACGCTGGTGGTTTTTAGTGGGTATACCGGGTCAGACCGGGGAGTCCCACATACCCCCCCCATCCCCCGATGGGAGGGTATGCGTAATGCATTTTCCCCAGCGTTAAAAAAAAAAAAAAAAAAAAAAAAAAAAAAAAAAAAAAAAAAAAAGGTTAGGTTAGGTTAGGTTAGGTTGGGGGACCCCCCACAGCGCATACGTCCTCGTCGTGTCCCCTGGAAACTGCCCAGTTCTGACCACCGTAACGGAGTGGCAGACTGCGTAGGCTAAAGTGCGCTGTGCATCGTAGAGCACCTCACTGCCTTGTGTCTACGAACAAGTAGTTTGCGACCATCATGTCGACACCTCGACGGGACGCCTCCGGGCGTTTCCTAAAGAAAAAGGGCCCTTTTCAGGGCCAACCCGGCGCTCAGACGCCCGAGACTAGCCGCGCGCCTTCTGCGGCCAGCTCTGTAGAGAGGAGTGAGTCGTTTGGGTCTCTGTTGGACTCAGACGACTCACTGTTTGTGTCGGACGTCGAGGACTCCCGGCCGCGAAAGCGAGCCCACCAGAGCGGTGGGTCCGGGGGCTCCTCGGCCTCCACGTCGACGGGGCTGCCGAAGGCGAAGAAGCCGACGGTCGCACCAGTGACCCATTCCGTTGGGCTAGCCGACGCCCAGCGGAAGCTTGACCTAGCCCGGCGCGCTCAGCTCCAGGAGGAGCTGGAGGAGCGCGTCGCGGCAAAGGAAAAGCGGGCCCAGTCCGCCCGAGCGAGGTCCGGGTACGGCGCGTCCCGCGTGCTGTACGCGGACCGCTCACTGGCGGAATTGGAGAAGATGGCGGAGGAGGACGAGGAGGGGATCGTAGAGGTCGCCTCCAAGTCCTCCAACTTGAAGGGCACATTTCAGAAGGCCCTCAAGTGCCGGGCCGCGAGCCTGCGCGGGGTCGTCGCTGAACTGCTTCAGCGAACGGCCACCGACGAAACGCGGCAACTGCAGGCGAAGGTGGATCGCCTGCAGTCGGAGGTCAGCCAGCTGCACCAGAAGCTGGCTGAAGCCACGGCCCGGCCACAACAGGCCGCGACGAGCCCTGCCGCAGAGGCCCCCCCCTCCAGCCACAACCTTGAGGACGTCATCCGCAAGGTTGTGATGGAGGAGCGGGCCTTCACGCGAGCCTGCCTGGCGGGGATCGAGGACCGGCTCCTTCCGGAGACGCGCCTCCGACCGCCGCTTGCGGCGGACAAGAGGCGGGACCGGGCGGAGCCGGTGCCTCCTACCCCACAGGCCGAGGGCACCCCTCTGGAGGTCCCCCAACAGGAGGGGGACGCCCTTCTCCCTGCGACCACACCGTCCAACGAGTGGACGGAGGTGAAGCGCAGGAAGAAGGGTAAGGGGAAAAAGTCGGCGGCGGCCGTTCCCGCTGCTGCCGCCACTGCCGCTTCTGCCAGCCAGTCGCCTGCGACCGGCAAGGGCAAGAAGCAGAAGGGAAAAGGGAAGGCGAAGGTGCGACTCGTCCCCCCTAAATCCGCAGCAGTCGTGGTGACCCTCACCGCGGAGGCTGCGGGGCGAGGGGAGACGTACATGTCCGTGCTGGTGCGGGCACGTGCCAACGCCAACCCTGCCCAACTGGGCATCGGCAGTGTGACCTGCCGGCGGACCCAAGCCGGGGCTCGTATTTTCGAGTTCCCGGGAGCCGAGGGGGGTGCCCGCGCGGACCTCTTTGCAGCCAAGCTGCAGGAGGTCATCGCGGACACCGCCACGGTGGTCCGCCCGGTAAAGTCAGCGGCCTTGGAGGTGGCGGAGTTGGACGACTCCGTCACCAAGGAGGAGGTGGTGGCTGCGGTGGCGGCGATTGGGGGCTGTGACGTCGCCGCGGTGCAGGGCCGGAATATCCGGCCCGGCCGCGGCGGCTTGGGCGCGATTCGCCTGCAGTGCCCAATCGTCGCTGCCAAAGCCGTTCTTGCTGGGGGCCGGCTTTCAGTCGGCTTCAGCTCAGGTGCGGTCCGGGCTCTCGCCAACCAGCCATTGCGGTGTTTCCGGTGCTTCGGCACCGGACACACGCGGCCGCTGTGTCCATCTCCGGTCGACAGATCGGACACGTGCCTGCGCTGCGGCAAGGACGGCCACAAAGCCGCCTCCTGCGGGGCCGCCACACCGCACTGCGCGGTGTGTGCCGCCAGTGGCAGCCCAGCTGACCACGTCATGAGGGGGCGGAAATGTCTTCCTCCCCCCAGACGGGGCAAAGCTGTCGCTGCCGCTGGCGCCGCCGCTCCTGCGGCGGCTGCGGAGAGCGGTGCGATGTCCGACTGATTTCGGTCGGACGTCGCATCGCGCCGGCGTCGCGGTCCTCCGCGGACTCTCCTCTCCTCTCGCTCTAGAGAGGGGAACGGGATACGCGGCCGCCGCGCCGCCGGTAGGTCTTGAGGATCTTCCTCAAGGTGGCGACGGGCGGGCGTTAGGCGCGGGGGCGCCTACGCCCGCATTGCACCCGTCACCGCCTCCGCCGGGCAATCGTCGGCGGGGACTGGACGAAAAGGCTCTGCCGGATTCCCAGTCCCCGCCATTCAGGACGAAGCGGGAACACGCTGGTGGTTTTTAGTGGGTATACCGGGTCAGACCGGGGAGTCCCACATACCCCCCCCATCCCCCGATGGGAGGGTATGCGTAATGCATTTTCCCCAGCGTTAAAAAAAAAAAAAAAAAAAAAAAAAAAAAAAAAAAAAAAAAAAAAAAAAAAGGTTAGGTTAGGTTGAGTGGCAGACTGGGTAGGCCAAAGTGCGCTGTGCATCGTTGCTCTCTTTTATTGCCGTGTCGAGTCAACGAAACTGCGGAATGTCGAATGCGAAATCCACGCGGGACGCCTTAGGGCGTTTCTTGCGGAAGAAAAAAGGCCCTTCTCAGGGCCACTCTGACGCTTCGGCGTCAGAGGACAGCCGCGCGCCGTCTGCGGCTAGTTTTTACGAGTCGGAGGACTCTTTGATGGGCCTCATTGACTTTTCCTTGAGTGAGGTGGAGGCGGAGGCGGAGTGCCAGTCGCGGAAGCGACCCCACAAGAGCGGTGGGTCCGGTGGCTCCTCGGGGTCGACGGGGCTGCCGAGGGCTAAAAAGCCGACGCCGGTGGCCCCGGCGACCCATGACGTTGGGCTTGCGGAGGCCCAGCGCAAGCTGGACCTGCTTCGGCAAGCTCAGGCCCAGGATGAGCTGGACGAGCGGGTTGCGGCCAGGGAGAAGCGGGCGCTCGCCGCCCGGGCTAAGTCTGGAGGCGGTGCGTCCCGCGTTCTCTACGGGGACTTCTCCTTGGCCGAACTGGAGAAGATGGCGGCGGAGGACGAGGAGGGGATTGTGGAGGTCGCCTCCAAGTCCTCCAACCTGAAGGGGACCCTGCAGAGGGCCCTCAAATGCCGAGCCGCGAGCTTGCGCGGTATCGTCGCGGAGCTGGTCCAGCGCCAGGCCAGCGACGAGACGCGGCAGCTGCAGGCGAGGGCGGATCACCTGCAGTCGGAGGCTAGCCGGCTTCACGCGAAGCTGGCTGAGGTCACGGCTCGGCCACACCAGGCCGAAACGAGCCCTGCGGCGGAGGGCCCTGCCTCCAGCCGCAACCTTGAGGATATCATCCGCAAGGTTGTGATGGAGGAGAGGGCCTTCACAAGGTCCTGCCTGGCAGGCATTGAGGACCGGCTCCTGCCGGAGAAGCGCCTCCGGCCGCCGCTTGCGGCGGATAAGAGGCGCTGCGAGCCGGAGCCGTCCACCTCCCGGGCGGAGGATGCCAGGATGGAGGACGCCCTTCTCCCTTCGACCACCCCGTCCAACGAGTGGACGGAGGTGAGGCGTAAGGGAAAGGGCAAGGGCAAGAAGTCAGCGACGGCCGTCCCTGCCGTCGCTGCCGCCCCCGCCACTGCCGCTCCCAGCCAGTCGCTGGCGACTGGCAAGGGAAAGAAAGGGAAGAAGTCAGCGACGGCCGTCCCTGCCGTCGCTGCCGCCCCCACTACTGCCGCTCCCAGCCAGTCGCGGACGACTGGCAAGGGAAAGAAGGGTAAGAAGGGAAAGGGGAAAGGAAAGAGGCGGCTGGTCCTCCCGAAAACCGCGGCCGTCGTGGTGACCCTCACCACGGAGGCTGCGGGGCGGGGGGAGACCTACGCCTCAATCCTAGTGCGGGCGCGCGCGAATGCCGATCCCACACAGCTGGGGATCGGCAAGGTCTCCTGTCGGCGGACCCAAGCCGGGGCTCGATTATTCGAGTTCCCGGGGGCGGAGGGGAACGCTAACGCGGACCTCTTCGCGGCGAAGCTGCGGGAGGCCATCGCCGATTCGGCGAAGGTGGCCCGACCAACAAAGCTGGCAGCTCTGGAGGTGACCGAGCTGGACGACACCGTCACCACAGAGGAGGTGGTGGCGGCGGTCGCAGCGGTGGGTGGCTGTGGCGTCGCGGCGGTCCAAGGCCGGGCGGTGAGGCCCGGCCGTGGTGGCATGGGTGCCGTCCGCCTCGAGTGCCCGGTCACCGCTGCCCAGGTCGTCCTGTCCAAGGGGCGGCTTGCAGTTGGCCTTAGCTCGGGTGCGGTACGCGCACTCGAGCAACAGCCTTTGCGGTGTTTCCGATGCTGCGGTATCGGACACACCCGGCCCTTGTGTCCGTCCGCGGTGGACAGGTCGGACACCTGCTACCGCTGTGGCAGGGAGGGCCACAAAGCCGCCACCTGCGGGGCGACCACGCCGCACTGCGCGGTATGTGCTGCCGGTGGCTGCCCCGCGGAGCACGTCATGAGGGGGAGGAAATGCAATCCTCCCCCTAAGCGGGGCAAAGCGCAGGTGCCGACTGGGCCTGCTGCTGCTGCCGCTGGCGCAGTCGTTCCTGCGGCAGTTGCGGAGGAGGGTGCGATGTCCGACTGATTTAGGTCGGACATCGCATCGCACTGGCGTCGCGGTCTTCCGCGGACTCCCCTCCCCTCTCGCTCTAGAGAGGGGACCGGGATACGTGGCCGCCGCGCCGCCTGCGGATCCTGAGGACCATCCTCATGGTGGCGACGGGCGGGTGATAGGCGTGGGGGCGCCTACGCCCGCATTGCACCCGTCACCACCTCCGCCGGACTCTCGTCGCCGGGGACTGGACGAAATGGCTCCGCCGGATTCCCAGTCCCCGCCATTCCGACGAAGCGGGAACAACGCTGGGGTTTTTAGTGGGTATACCGGGTCAGACCGGGGAGTCCCACATAGCCTCCCATCCCCCAATGGGCGGGTATGCGTAATGCATTTTCCCCAGCGTCAAAAAAAAAAAAAAAAAAAAAAAAAAAAAAAAAAAAAAAAAAAAAAAAAAAAAAAAAAAAAAAAGGTTAGGTTAGGTTAGGTTAGGTTAGGTTAGGTTGGGGGACCCCCCACAGCGCATACGTCCTCGTCGTGTCCCCTGGAAACTGCCCAGTTCTGACCACCGTAACGGAGTGGCAGACTGGGTAGGCCAAAGTGCGCTGTGCATCGTAGATCATATCTGCCTGAGAGTCTACGAACGAGTTTTGCGATCGCCATGTCGACCCCTAGAAGGGACGCCTCCGGGCGATTTTTAAAGAAGAAAGGCGCTCAAACGCCTGAGGCTAGCCGCGCGCCTTCTGCGGCCAGCTCTCTGGAGAGGAGTGAGTCGTTTGGGTCTCTGGACTCAGACGACTCATTCAGTCTGTCGGACGTCGAGGGCTCCCGGTCGCGCAAGCGAGTCCACCAGAGCGGTGGGTCCGGGGGCTCCTCGGCCTCCACTTCGACGGGGCTGCCGAAGGCGAAGAAGCCGACGGTGGCACCAGCGACTCATGTCGTTGGGCTCGCTGATGCCCAACGAAAGCTGGACCTTGCCCGGCGCGCTCAGCTCCAGGAGGAGCTGGAGGAGCGCGTCGCGGCACAGGAAAAGCGAGCTCAGTCCGCCCGGGGCGGGTCCGGGTACGGCGCGTCTCGCGTGCTGTACGCGGACCACTCTCTGGCGGAGCTTGAGAGGATGGCGGTGGAGGATGAGGAGGGGATCGTGGAGGTCGCCTCCAAGTCCTCCAACCTGAAGGGGACCTTTCAGAAGGCCCTCAAGTGCCGGGCCGCGAGCCTGCGCGGTGTCGTCGCTGAACTCCTTCAGCGGACGGCCACCGACGAGACGCGGCAACTGCAGGCGAAGGTCGATCGCCTGCAGTCGGAGGTCAGCCAGCTGCACCAGAAGCTGGCTGAAGCCACGGCCCGGCCACAACAGGCCGCGACGAGCCCTGCCGCAGAGGCCCCCCCCTCCAGCCACAGCCTTGAGGACGTCATCCGCAAGGTTGTGATGGAGGAGCGGGCCTTCACGCGAGCCTGCCTGGCAGGGATCGAGGACCGGCTCCTTCCGGAGACGCGCCTCCGACCGCCGCTTGCGGCGGATAAGAGGCGGGACCGGGCGGAGCCGGTGCCTCCTACCCCACAGGCCGAGGGCACCCCTCTGGAGGTCCCCCAACAGGAGGGGGACGCCCTTCTCCCTGCGACCACACCGTCCAACGAGTGGACGGAGGTGAAGCGCAGGAAGAAGGGTAAGGGGAAAAAGTCGGCGGCGGCCGTTCCCGCTGCTGCCGCCACTGCCGCTTCTGCCAGCCAGTCGCCTGCGACCGGCAAGGGCAAGAAGCAGAAGGGAAAAGGGAAGGCGAAGGTGCGACTCGTCCCCCCTAAATCCGCAGCAGTCGTGGTGACCCTCACCGCGGAGGCTGCGGGGCGAGGGGAGACGTACATGTCCGTGCTGGTGCGGGCACGTGCCAACGCCAACCCTGCCCAACTGGGCATCGGCAGTGTGACCTGCCGGCGGACCCAAGCCGGGGCTCGTATTTTCGAGTTCCCGGGAGCCGAGGGGGGTGCCCGCGCGGACCTCTTTGCAGCCAAGCTGCAGGAGGTCATCGCGGACACCGCCACGGTGGTCCGCCCGGTAAAGTCAGCGGCCTTGGAGGTGGCGGAGTTGGACGACTCCGTCACCAAGGAGGAGGTGGTGGCTGCGGTGGCGGCGATTGGGGGCTGTGACGTCGCCGCGGTGCAGGGCCGGAATATCCGGCCCGGCCGCGGCGGCTTGGGCGCGATTCGCCTGCAGTGCCCAATCGTCGCTGCCAAAGCCGTTCTTGCCAGGGGCCGGCTTTCAGTCGGCTTCAGCTCAGGTGCGGTCCGGGCTCTCGCCAACCAGCCATTGCGGTGTTTCCGGTGCTTCGGCACCGGACACACGCGGCCGCTGTGTCCATCTCCGGTCGACAGATCGGACACGTGCCTGCGCTGCGGCAAGGACGGCCACAAAGCCGCCTCCTGCGGGGCCGCCACACCGCACTGCGCGGTGTGTGCCGCCAGTGGCAGCCCAGCTGACCACGTCATGAGGGGGCGGAAATGTCTTCCTCCCCCCAAGCGGGGCAAAGCTGTCGCTGCCGCTGGCGCCGCCGCTCCTGCGGCGGCTGCGGAGAGCGGTGCGATGTCCGACTGATTTCGGTCGGATGTCGCATCGCGCCGGCGTCGCGGTCCTCCGCGGACTCCCCTACCCTCTCGCTCTTAGAGAGGGGAACGGGATACGTGGCCGCCGCGCCGCCGGTAGGTCTTGAGGATCTTCCTCAAGGTGGCGACGGGCGGGCGTTAGGCGCGGGGGCGCCTACGCCCGCATTGCACCCGTCACCGCCTCCGCCGGGCAATCGTCGGCGGGGACTGGACGAAAAGGCTCTGCCGGATTCCCAGTCCCCGCCATTCAAGACGAAGCGGGAACAACGCTGGTGGTTTTTAGTGGGTATACCGGGTCTGACCGGGGAGTCCCACATACCCCCCCCCATCCCCCGATGGGAGGGTATGCGTAATGCATTTTCCCCAGCGTAAAAAAAAAAAAAAAAAAAAAAAAAAAAAAAAAAAAAAAAAAAAAAAAAAAGGTTAGGTTAGGTTGGGGGACCCCCCACAGTGCATACGTCCTCGTCGTGTCCCCTGGAAACTGCCCAGTTCTGACCACCGTAACGGAGTGGCAGACTGGGTAGGCTAAAGTGCACTGTGCATCGTAGTCACAAATCAGCCTTGAAGAGACTACGTACTA
Organism: Euplexia lucipara; assembly: GCA_921972225.1. Classification (NCBI taxonomy): domain Eukaryota; kingdom Metazoa; phylum Arthropoda; class Insecta; order Lepidoptera; family Noctuidae; genus Euplexia; species Euplexia lucipara. The sequence goes on along the minus strand of CAKLHH010000015.1, from coordinate 43,618 downwards.
GACTGCGATCATGTCGACACCTAGAAGGGACGCCTCCGGGCGTTTTCTTAAGGGAAAAAAGGGCCCTTCTCAGGGCCAACCCGGCGCACCAGCGCCCGAGTCTAGCCGCGCGCCTTCTGCGGCCAGCTCTTTTGGAGGGAGTGAGTCGTTTGGGTCTCTGGACTCAGACGACTCATTCAGTCTGTCGGAGGTCGAGGGCTCCCGGTCGCGCAAGCGAATCCACCAGAGCGGTGGGTCCGGGGGCTCCTCGGCCTCCACGTCGACGGGGCTGCCGAAGGCCAAAAGGCCGACGGTGGCACCAGAGATCCATACCGTTGGGCTCGCTGATGCCCAACGGAAGCTGGACCTTGCCCGGCGCGCTCAGCTCCAGGAGGAGCTGGAGGAGCGTGTCGCGGCTAAGGAAAAGCGGGCCCAGTCCGCCCGAGCGAGGTCCGGGTACGGCGCGTCCCACGTGCTGTACGCGGACCACTCACTGGCGGAGCTGGAAAGGATGGCGGAGGAGGACGAGGAGGGGATCGTGGAGGTCGCCTCCAAGTCCTCCAACTTGAAGGGCACATTCCAGAAGGCCCTCAAGTGCCGGGCCGCGAGCCTGCGCGGTGTCGTCGCTGAGCTGTTGCAGCGAACGGCCACCGACGAGACGCGGCAACTGCAGGCGAAGGTGGATCGCCTGCAGTCGGAGGTCAGCCAGCTGCACCAGAAGCTGGCTGAAGCCACGGCCCGGCCACAACAGGCCGCGACGAGCCCTGCCGCAGAGGCCCCCCCCCTCCAGCCGCAACCTTGAGGATGTCATCCGCAAGGTTGTGATGGAGGAGCGGGCCTTCACGCGAGCCTGCCTGGCGGGGATCGAGGACCGGCTCCTTCCGGAGACGCGCCTCCGACCGCCGCTTGCGGCGGACAAGAGGCGGGACCGGGCGGAGCCGGTGCCTCCTACCCCACAGGCCGAGGGCACCCTTCAGGAGGTCCCCCAGCAGGAGGAGGACGCCCTTCTCCCTGCGACCACACCGTCCAACGAGTGGACGGAGGTGAAGCGCAGGGGAAAGGGTAAGGGGAAGAAGTCGGCAGCGGCCGTTCCCGCCGCTGCCGCTTCCGTCGCCACTGCCAGCCAGTCGCCTGCGACCGGCAAAAGCAAGGCGAAGGGGAAGGGGAAGGCAAAGGCGCGGCTGGTCCCCCCTAAAACCGCAGCAGTCGTGGTGACCCTCACCGCGGAGGCTGCGGGGCGAGGGGAGACCTACATGTCCGTGCTGGTGCGGGCACGCGCCAATGCCAACCCTGCCCAACTGGGCATCGGCACAGTGACTTGCCGGCGGACCCAAGCCGGGGCTCGTATCTTCGAGTTCCCGGGAGCCGAGGGGGGTGCCCGCGCGGACCTCTTTGCAGCCAAGCTGCGGGAGGTCATCGCGGACACCGCCAAGGTGGTCCGCCCGGTAAAGTTAGCGGTCATAGAGGTGGCGGAGTTGGACGACTCCGTCACCAAAGAGGAGGTGGTGGCTACGGTGGCGGCGATTGGGGGCTGCGACGTCGCTGCGGTGCAGGGCCGGGATATCCGGCCCGGCCGCGGCGGCTTGGGCGCGCTTCGCCTGCGGTGCCCAATCGCTGCTGCCAAAGCCGTCCTTGCCAAGGGCCGGCTTACAGTCGGCTTCAGTTCAGGTACGGTCCGGGCTCTCGCCGACCAGCCCATGCGGTGTTTCCGGTGCTTCGGCATCGGACACACCCGGCCGCTGTGTCCGTCGCCGATCGACAGGTCGGACACGTGCCTGCGCTGCGGCAAGGACGGCCACAAAACTGCCTCCTGCGGGGCCGCCACGCCACACTGCGCAGTGTGCGCCGCCAGTGGCCGCCCAGCAGACCATGTGATGAGGGGGAGGAAATGTCTTCCTCCCCCCAAGCGGGGCAAAGCTGCCGCTGTCACTGGCGCCGCTCCTGCGGCGGTTGCGGAGGGTGGTGCGATGTCCGACTGATTTCGGTCGGACGTCGCATCGCACCGGCGTCGCGGTCTTCCGCGGACTCTCCTCCCCTCTCGCTCTAGAGAGGGGAACGGGATACGCGGCCGCCGCGCCGCCGGTGGATCGTGAGGATCATCCTCAAGGTGGCGACGGGCGGGCGATAGGCGCGGGGGCGCCTACGCCCGCATTGCACCCGTCACCGCCCCGCCGGGCAATCGTCGGCGGGGACTGGACGAAAAGGCTCTGCCGGATTCCCAGTCCCCGCCATTCAGGACGAAGCGGGAACACGCTGGTGGTTTTTAGTGGGTATACCGGGTCAGACCGGGGAGTCCCACATACCCCCCCCATCCCCCGATGGGAGGGTATGCGTAATGCATTTTCCCCAGCGTTAAAAAAAAAAAAAAAAAAAAAAAAAAAAAAAAAAAAAAGGTTAGGTTAGGTTAGGTTAGGTTAGGTTAGGTTTTTTTTTTTTTTTTTTTTAGAGTTGACAGGAGTGGGAAATCCTCATGGACGCCCACACCGACCCACTGGGAGTCAGTCTGGGCAGTGCCGGACTCTTACCGGCTAAAACCCACTCCTGCCTTTGCTAAAGGTGCCCTCTAACATAATCAGAGACCTTGTTTACAGATTTTATATATAGTTATTAATTTTTGTGATGGATTGAAGAATTGCAAGGTGTAGCTGCGAGATTGCTGATCGTCTAGGATTGAAATTACATTTTTGCTCTACTAAGATTTTATTTTGATTTGTTTACATAATGTTTTGTTTAATTTTTACTTTATTTACCTACTATTTTTGATGTTTATATACTTTTACTATTCGTTACTATTTTGTGGTTTCAGTTTATTATGACATTTACTAATTTATACAATTATAGATTATAATGATCATACTCTACTGTTACCTCGTTTTTATAAAATATATACCTACTTATATTTCGCATAATTATAATAAACATATATTTTATATTTCACGAAAGTTAGAATAGCGCTTTAGAGGTTAAAAATAATTTATATTGATTAAGCCGAGACAGGAGCACTGCCAAGGTGGCAAGTAGCCGAATGAGAGAGCGTTGTGATTTGAGCCGTTGACGTTATAATCATAACAGGGTCCTGGAATGATCATCATCCCAGGCCTGTTTATTGATTTGCCCGTGTTGCTTTGGAACTCTCTATCAAATCGGGTGGTGCCAGTTGAGTGCATACCAGCATCAATGTCCACCATTGCCACCTTAGCAGTACGAGACACTCGACCTCGCTAGGCTATCCCACTTTGCTCGTACTGGGCAGTCACTGCTGAACGCACTGTGATCGGACTTGTTGCCTTTGGCCAACTGGCAATTTCGGCATGTCGGCGTACTGCCTGTTGCGTACGTCGGGCAGTCCGACCGCAAGTGTGGGTCCCCGCAGTGACTGCACAGTGGGACAGTGTCGGTGCAGAATTTTTTACCATGCCCGTAACCCAAGCAAATCGAGCATTGCACTAACGGTGATTGGTCGGCCACTCGCAGCCTCTGCAGGTCAACGTGCACCCGACCCGCCACCGTCAGCCTCTGCCATACCGCCGGGGACACCTGCAGGATGATGTGGCCCATGAGTGGGTTTCTGGTACGGCGACGGTACTTTACCGCCATCCTCAGTTCCTCCGAGGCCACATCCCCCAGCAGGTGGGTGTTCTGGGCCTTGATTGCCTCCGCAATCTCGCTGTCACTGTGGCAGGAGAGGACGTCCTTAAGGATGATGAGGGGGTCTTTGTTTTTGACCTCCTCAACCCGGAGACCTCCTGACTTCCGGATCCTCTCCTGTACAGCTGCCATTTCTGCTTTGCTGCTGAAACCCATAACAACCTTTTGGTCTCTCGCTTTCCGCAGCATCTCCACCCGCGTGCCTTCATGTTTGGCATTGACTGCCACTCTGAGCTTTCCTATCACCTCCTCACTAGTATCTAGTTCATCAACAGATGACACGACGACTGAGTGAAGAGGCTTCCGGGGTTGCTCCTTCGGAGTGGCAGTCATTTCGGCGTAGGTAGGCCCTTGGCTTGTCGGAAAGCGAGGTGTCTGTTTCAGTTGCTCCGACAGAGCCAGTGTGTGCTGCTTGCAGTCCTCCAAAGCGTGGTTGTGCTGTTGGAGGTTTGCGACGAGCTGTTTCACTAGCTCTGTCGGAACATCTGCGGTCGTCGTTGGCTCTCTTGGGATCTCAGCAGCAGCTGTCTCCTCCACATCCTTGCAATTCGTAGCCTCTGCTTCCTTGACTAATTGATATAGTCTTTCGACTGCCTTTATAATTTCCTCCTTTATCTCCTTCTTGAGGTTCCTTGACGCCTGTAGTTGAAGTTTTGCCTTAAGGAGACAGGCCTTCGCCTCCGTGGTTCTATTGAGGTACTTCACGGGTGGCACTTCGTTCGTCAAGCTCTCAGTAGCCTCCTGTGGCTGTTCTGCTCTGTCCTTCTTCGCGTCCTGGAAGAGCTTTGTTTTAGATTTGAGTTTGGGCGGAGATAACAAAGGGGCCTGTTTTGGAGGGGTTGGAGTTTTAGGGGGTCGCCCAGGCTTGGACTTGTCCGCCTCCCACTCTCCAATGCTGCGTCGAACTGACGGACCCATTTGTGGCAACTTTGATTTCTCCGCGTCCAAACTCTCCTCCGCAGCCTTATTTCTTTTAAGAGCAGGTGTTCTTAACCCGAACATTATGTAAGTTAAACGAAACGAAACGGGAAATCAGTGAAGGGGCACCTATAGCTAACTAGTACTGAATCCCTGTAAAGGGGGGATCAGACCGTCTTAAAATTGTCAGAATATAAATAATGAAGCTATAAATTTGGTCAAATCAATAATCGGTCATGTATATATATGTATTAATAAATTAGATTAAAAAGTGTAGACAAAATATTATTGTCAATAATATATATAAAATTAAAAATACTCAAAACAGCTGTTTTAGACGCGGTATTTGAAAAATTTTTAGATTTCCTTGCAGACAATTGCCGAAACAATGTTAATCAAAAATAAAAAAAATTTTGTCAAATGTTTTTGTTCACCTACCCTACCGCTATAGGGTGGGTGGGAGGGCAAAATTTTCAAAATTTTTTGTTAGCTAGAAGCACGCGCGAGGTGTCAAAAGACGCGTCTCGGCGCGGGCTATCCAACCGCTGAAAAATATTTACTATAACCTGAAGAAAAATTTTGAGTTTTGGCCGAAAAACGTGTTTTTTACAGGAAATTTAGTGAAAATGGCCGAAAACAACACCGAACCAGGACTCCCGGGTCGCGAAACGAGCACCAGGGTGAAGGTACGGCTGGTATGTATTAATTTTGAAAATAATTTGAATTTAATAACTAGTGGATTTCAGGATAAAAAATAAATTAATAAAAATTAATAAAAACTTTTTGTAAAAAATTACAAGTGTCTGAAATGAAAAACTTTTTCGCGTCTATGTCAATTTTGTCGAGTCAATATGATAGGGGTAGGGTATTTAGGAATTATCGCGCTGAAAACAGCTTCAAAATGCGCCCCTTGGTTTTCAAGTAATTACAATGTATGCAAATGACTACGGGGTATAGGTTGATTTTCTAAGCCGTGAAAATCAAAGTGACGACGATTTCAAAGTTTTTTGCTAGCTAGAAGCACGCGCGAGGTGTCAAAAGACGCGTCTCGGCGCGGGCTATCCAACCGCTGAAAAATATTTACTATAACCTGAAGAAAAATTTTGAGTTTTGGCCGAAAAACGTGTTTTTTACAGGAAATTTAGTGAAAATGGCCGAAAACAACACCGAACCAGGACTCCCGGGTCGCGAAACGAGCACCAGGGTGAAGGTACGGCTGGTATGTATTAATTTTGAAAATAATTTGAATTTAATAACTAGTGGATTTCAGGATAAAAAATAAATTAATAAAAATTAATAAAAACTTTTTGTAAAAAATTACAAGTGTCTGAAATGAAAAACTTTTTCGCGTCTATGTCAATTTTGTCGAGTCAATATGATAGGGGTAGGGTATTTAGGAATTATCGCGCTGAAAACAGCTTCAAAATGCGCCCCTTGGTTTTCAAGTAATTACAATGTATGCAATTGACTACGGGGTATAGGTTGATTTTCTAAGCCGTGAAAATCAAAGTGACGACGATTTCAAAGTTTTTTGCTAGCTAGAAGCACGCGCGAGGTGTCAAAAGACGCGTCTCGGCGCGGGCTATCCAACCGCTGAAAAATATTTACTATAACCTGAAGAAAAATTTTGAGTTTTGGCCGAAAAACGTGTTTTTTACAGGAAATTTAGTGAAAATGGCCGAAAACAACACCGAACCAGGACTCCCGGGTCGCGAAACGAGCACCAGGGTGAAGGTACGGCTGGTATGTATTAATTATGAAAATAATTTGAATTTAATAACTAGTGGATTTCAGGATAAAAAATAAATTAATAAAAATTAATAAAAACTTTTTGTAAAAAATTACAAGTGTCTGAAATGAAAAACTTTTTCGCGTCTATGTCAATTTTGTCGAGTCAATATGATAGGGGTAGGGTATTTAGGAATTATCGCGCTGAAAACAGCTTCAAAATGCGCCCCTTGGTTTTCAAGTAATTACAATGTATGCAAATGACTACGGGGTATAGGTTGATTTTCTAAGCCGTGAAAATCAAAGTGACGACGATTTCAAAGTTTTTTGCTAGCTAGAAGCCCGCGCGAGGTGTCAAAAGACGCGTCTCGGCGCGGGCTATCCAACCGCTGAAAAATATTTACTATAACCTGAAGAAAAATTTTGAGTTTTGGCCGAAAAACGTGTTTTTTACAGGAAATTTAGTGAAAATGGCCGAAAACAACACCGAACCAGGACTCCCGGGTCGCGAAACGAGCACCAGGGTGAAGGTACGGCTGGTATGTATTAATTTTGAAAATAATTTGAATTTAATAACTAGTGGATTTCAGGATAAAAAATAAATTAATAAAAATTAATAAAAACTTTTTGTAAAAAATTACAAGTGTCTGAAATGAAAAACTTTTTCGCGTCTATGTCAATTTTGTCGAGTCAATATGATAGGGGTAGGGTATTTAGGAATTATCGCGCTGAAAACAGCTTCAAAATGCGCCCCTTGGTTTTCAAGTAATTACGGGTTAGGTTAGGTTAGGTTAGGTTAGGTTAGGTTAGGTTAGGTTAGGTTAGGTTAGGTTAGGTTAGGTTAGGTTAGGTTAGGTTAGGTTAGGTTAGGTTAGGTTAGGTTAGGTTAGGTTAGGTTAGGTTAGGTTAGGTTAGGTTAGGTTAGGTTAGGTTAGGTTAGGTTAGGTTAGGTTAGGTTAGGTTAGGTTAGGTTAGGTTAGGTTAGGTTAGGTTAGGTTAGGTTAGGTTAGGTTAGGTTAGGTTAGGTTAGGTTAGGTTAGGTTAGGTTAGGTTAGGTTAGGTTAGGTTAGGTTAGGTTAGGTTAGGTTAGGTTAGGTTAGGTTAGGTTTTTTTTTTTTTTTTTTTTTTTTTTTCCTACCTCTCCACGCTAGGTGGAGCCTGCGAGCTAAATTCCCCTAACAGGATTAGGGACCTTGGAGGGCTGAGGGTTTTATTTATTTATAAGAAAAGTGTTTTATTAAAAAAGTTACAATATGTGATTTCAGTCACTCGTGATGTGTACATGATACTTAATTTTAATTAAGGGCCTTATATTTAACATTTTTTATTTTTACTACATTTTTTATTATAGTTACTTAATATCTAACTTAAATTTTTAACATATTTTTATTTATCACTTAATAATACATTGTAAGTACTTACATTTATAGAGCTTATTTTAACATTTAAACAATTTTTTGGCACATAAACCTTTTAAAACGGTCAAAAAGAAACTTAATAGTAGCATTTTAAAATTTTACAAAAATTTTGGGTCACAGTTATAGTGTACATCTCCTTATGAGCACCCGTTGGATCATAAGAAATGTTCCAATGTCCTTATGAGCACCCGTTGGATCATAAGAAAAATTTGTTGCAAATGTCGCGTGTGCACCCGTTGGATCGTAAAGTTTTGTTTCGGCGTAGCGAGACAGATGGCGCCAGGGACGGTGTTTTGCATGTCATAAGTTAGTAATGGCTATCATGTTTTTGTTCATCTTGTTACTTTGTTCGTGTATGGCGTCACAGATGGCGCTGTTTTAGACATAAGTTCTTAGTGTAATATTTATACTACGATGTTATTTTTTGACTACTCGCCTATTTTCTGCTCGCTCATTAGTTTTGTTTAGCGTCATAGGTGTCGTTTTTGGGATCGGAATTGGAGAAGTAAACGGGTAAATGGGTAATTATACATGTTTGTGATAATGTAATTATGTAATTTGTATCTGTTTTGTAAGTGTTGTTTTCAAGTGTTGTTTACTAATGTGGTGTTTTTATGTTTTGTGTTATACTTGACTTGTTATTTTGATTAGCTGTTTTGTATTGTTACAATAATATATATATATATACTTAGATTATATATATTTATTGTTGTTTCTTAATCTGTTTTGTTTTACGTGCGGGTTATTAGTAGGGTAAGTTAGTTTGTTTCGTGTGTTGATATATTCGTATATATTTACTATATATTTACATATCTGTGTTTTTTGTTGTTTACTGGTTTCCGTGTGTCTGTTTATTCCATTATTTTGGTCCAGTTTTACGTACTCGGTTAGGTTAGGTTAGGTTAGGTTAGGTTAGGTTAGGTTAGGTTAGGTTAGGTTAGGTTAGGTTAGGTTAGGTTAGGTTAGGTTAGGTTAGGTTAGGTTAGGTTAGGTTAGGTTAGGTTAGGTTAGGTTAGGTTAGGTTAGGTTAGGTTAGGTTAGGTTAGGTTAGGTTAGGTTAGGTTAGGTTAGGTTAGGTTAGGTTAGGTTAGGTTAGGTTAGGTTAGGTTAGGTTAGGTTAGGTTAGGTTAGGTTAGGTTAGGTTAGGTTAGGTTAGGTTAGGTTAGGTTAGGTTAGGTTAGGTTAGGTTAGGTTAGGTTAGGTTAGGTTAAGTTAGGTTAGGTTAGGTTAGGTTAGGTTAGGTTAGGTTAGGTTAGGTTAGGTTAGGTTAGGTTAGGTTAGGTTAGGTTAGGTTAGGTTAGGTTAGGTTAGGTTAGGTTAGGTTAGGTTAGGTTAGGTTAGGTTAGGTTAGGTTAGGTTAGGTTAGGTTAGGTTAGGTTAGGTTAGGTTAGGTTAGGTTAGGTTAGGTTAGGTTAGGTTAGGTTAGGTTAGGTTAGGTTAGGTTAGGTTAGGTTAGGTTAGGTTAGGTTAGGTTAGGTTAGGTTAGGTTAGGTTAGGTTAGGTTAGGTTAGGTTAGGTTAGGTTAGGTTAGGTTAGGTTAGGTTAGGTTAGGTTAGGTTAGGTTAGGTTAGGTTAGGTTAGGTTAGGTTAGGTTAGGTTAGGTTAGGTTAGGTTAGGTTAGGTTAGGTTAGGTTAGGTTAGGTTAGGTTAGGTTAGGTTAGGTTAGGTTAGGTTAGGTTAGGTTAGGTTAGGTTAGGTTAGGTTAGGTTAGGTTAGGTTAGGTTAGGTTAGGTTAGGTTAGGTTAGGTTAGGTTAGGTTAGGTTAGGTTAGGTTAGGTTAGGTTAGGTTAGGTTAGGTTAGGTTAGGTTAGGTTAGGTTAGGTTAGGTTAGGTTAGGTTAGGTTAGGTTAGGTTAGGTTAGGTTAGGTTAGGTTAGGTTAGGTTAGGTTAGGTTAGGTTAGGTTAGGTTAGGTTAGGTTAGGTTAGGTTAGGTTAGGTTAGGTTAGGTTAGGTTAGGTTAGGTTAGGTTAGGTTAGGTTAGGTTAGGTTAGGTTAGGTTAGGTTAGGTTAGGTTAGGTTAGGTTAGGTTAGGTTAGGTTAGGTTAGGTTAGGTTAGGTTAGGTTAGGTTAGGTTAGGTTAGGTTAGGTTAGGTTAGGTTAGGTTAGGTTAGGTTAGGTTAGGTTAGGTTAGGTTAGGTTAGGTTAGGTTAGGTTAGGTTAGGTTAGGTTAGGTTAGGTTAGGTTAGGTTAGGTTAGGTTAGGTTAGGTTAGGTTAGGTTAGGTTAGGTTAGGTTAGGTTAGGTTAGGTTAGGTTAGGTTAGGTTAGGTTAGGTTAGGTTAGGTTAGGTTAGGTTAGGTTAGGTTAGGTTAGGTTAGGTTAGGTTAGGTTAGGTTAGGTTAGGTTAGGTTAGGTTAGGTTAGGTTAGGTTAGGTTAGGTTAGGTTAGGTTAGGTTAGGTTAGGTTAGGTTAGGTTAGGTTAGGTTAGGTTAGGTTAGGTTAGGTTAGGTTAGGTTAGGTTAGGTTAGGTTAGGTTAGGTTAGGTTAGGTTAGGTTAGGTTAGGTTAGGTTAGGTTAGGTTAGGTTAGGTTAGGTTAGGTTAGGTTAGGTTAGGTTAGGTTAGGTTAGGTTAGGTTAGGTTAGGTTAGGTTAGGTTAGGTTAGGTTAGGTTAGGTTAGGTTAGGTTAGGTTAGGTTAGGTTAGGTTAGGTTAGGTTAGGTTAGGTTAGGTTAGGTTAGGTTAGGTTAGGTTAGGTTAGGTTTTTTTTTTTTTTTTTTTTTTTTTAGGGTTGACAGGAGTGGGAAATCCTCATGGACGCCCACACCGACCCACTGGGAGTCAGTCTGGGCAGTGCCGGACTCTTACCGGCTAAAACCCACTCCTGCCTTTGCTCTTAGTGTCCTCTGACATGATCAGAGCCCTTATGTTCCATTTTGTCGTTTTTTGGTAATTGTTTATATTTGTTGTGGAGAGATGTGGTGGTGTGTTTATTTTCATTTTATATTGTGTACACCTTACGAGCATCTTCATTTTATGTGATTCAATTTTATTATCTATATTGAAATATTTTTAAAATTTTCTACTTTAAATTTACCGATTTATGACTGTCTTTATGTAATATCTATTTGGATGATTTTTCTGTGATTTTACTTTGTATGTCTATTCTATAATTTTAATTTAGAGTGTTTATAAATATCGCCGGTTTCTTATAAATGACATTTGTCGAATATACTTATTATATTCTAAATATTATTCTAACCATTATTTACAAATACTTACTTATATAAATAGCATATTTATGTTAAAGTTTTAAATTATTTTAACCACTTTTCTGTTTTTTAGAATTATGCTTTTTAAAATAACTATCTATTAGATTTTTAAAATTTATTTAGTTGTTTAAAAAAATTTAACGACATTTGGGGTATGTTTAGGTGGCTGGTTGGTAGGATTTTGAAGCTTTTCACCAGAGAACTTTTTGTGTGGTGGCTTAGTGGACTACTCAAATGTCTTGCCGATTACTGTGATGTTCACCATCTCAGGCCAGCAAGCCTAGATGCTGAGCTTTCCTAGTTTCCAGCCCACGACACCTTAGCAGTATGCCACACTAGACCTGGCTAGGCTGTCCCACTTCGCACGCATTGGGCAGTCACTACTGAACGCGCTGTGGTCGCATCTGCTACCTTTTGCCACGCTGCAGTTGCGGCACACTGGAGCAGTGCCTGCTGCCTGTGCTGGGCAATCTGCTCGCAGATGCGGGTCCCCGCAGTGACTGCACAATGGCACGGTGTCCTGGCAGTGCTTCTTGCCGTGCCCATACCCTAGGCAGATGGAGCATTGGACCAAAGGTGACTGGTCGGCTACTCGTAACCTCTGCAGGTCCACGTGCACCCGACCCGCCACCGTCAGCCTCTGCCAGACTTGGGGCGACACCTGCAGGACGATGTGGCCCATGTGTGGGTTTCTGGTGCGACGGCGGTACTTCACCGCCATCCTCAGATCCTCTGCGGCCACGTCTTCCAGCAGGTGGGCATTCTGCACTTTAAGGGCCTGGACAACCTCGCCATCCGTGTGGCAGGAAAGGACGTCCTTGAGGATGATGAGGGGGTCCTTGTTGACTACCTCCTCAACCCGGAGACCTACTGACTTCCGGATCCTTTCCTTTACTGTTACCATCTCCTCTCTGGTGTTAAAGCCCACGATGACCTTTTGGTCCCTCGCCTTTCGCAGTCGCTCAACCTTTGTGCCCTCGACTGTGGCATTGACCGCCACTCGAAGCTTTCCTATGACCTCTTCGCTAGTGTCCATTTCATCGGCAGATGAAACGACTACTGAATGAAGAGGCCGGTGTGGAAGCTGTCTCGGTGCGGCTGCCACTTCGGCAAAGGTCGGTCTTTGGCTTGCAGTGCGGCAAGGGGCCTCCGTCAGTTGTTCCGACAGTGCACGCGTTTGCTGCTGGCAGTCCTGCAGTGCCTGGTTGTTCAGATGGAGGCTGTCGACCAGCTGCTTCACGAGCACTGTCGGGACCTCTACGGTATCCTTGGGCTCAGATGTTGGTTCCGCTTTTCCTGTAATGGCACCCCTTGCCTTCTCGGCCTCCTTCACCAGCTCGTAGAGACGGTTTATCGCGGCAAGTACCTCCGTTTTAATCTCGGTTTTGAGGTTTCGAGAGTTGCCCAAATGAAGCTTAGCTTTATTTAGGCAAGCTCTCGCCTCCGCGGTGAGACTGGGGTACTTGCTTTTGGTCTCCGTTTTTTGAAGGGGTCCAACGGCTTCCGTGGAGGTTCGGCGCGCTTCTGTGGGAATGGAGGCTTTTTGCGTGATGGATGGGGCTAGATCACGCTTAGCAGGGGGTATTATCGTTTCTGCCTTCCCGGCCTCCCATTCCCCGATGCTGCGCCTCACGCTGGAGAGTAAAGGCTCTGCCCTCTCAACCGGTCTCGGTGAGCCATCGGTACCCTGCGAGCTGTCGGCGTTCTTGGCGGGTGTGCGGAACATTGTGCTAAAGGGTGCTTATTTGGTCAGAGGACACAAGCGATGTCAGAACCAATCCCTGTAAAGGGGGGATCGACCTGAGGTAATGGGCAATAGGACCCAAAATAGGACAATACAAACAAAACTGAATCCCTGTAAAGGGGGGATCAGGGTATATTTAAAATTGTAGATTTACAACCGTCAATAAAACAATAGCTTATGTCAAATATATTATAGTCGTACAAAAAGTGTAGACGGGTCTATTTTTGTCAATTAAATTTTTTAAAAAGTATAAAATAGTCGTTTAAAAACGCGTGATCTCAAAAATTTCCAGATTTCCTAAAAGAGAATTGCCGAAAGAATATAATTTAAAAATAAAAATTTTTCGCCAATAGTTTGTGTTCACCTACCTTACCACTATAGGGTGGGTGGGTGGGCAAAATTTTTGAAATTTTTTGTTAGCTAGAAGCACGCGCGAGGTGTCAAAAGACGCGTCTCGGCGCGGGCTATCCAACCGATGAAAAACACTTACTGTCGCAAGAAGAAAAATTTTGAGTTTTCGTCAAAAAAACGTGTTTTTTACAGGAAAAATTTTGAAAATGGCCGAAATTTACACCAAACCAGAACTCCGGGTCGCGGAACGAGCACCAGAATGAGGGTAAGGTAGGTTAGTGTCAATTTTGATTTTTTAATAAATTATTAAACGAGTGGATTTTAGAATAATAATTAATTCAATAAAAACTTTTTGTAAAATTTTACAAGTGTCTGTAAAGGAAAAATTTTTCGCGTTTTTGTCAATTTAACTTAGTCAATATGGTAGGGGGTGGCTATTTAGGAATTGTCGTGCTGAAAACAGCTTCAAAATGCACCCCTTGGTTATCGAGTAATTACAATGTTTGCAATTGACTACGGGGTATAGGTAGATTTTGTTAGCCGTATAAATTAAAGTGACTACGATTTTTGAGTTTTCTGGTAGCTAGAAGCACGCGCGAGGTGTCAAAAGACGCGTCTCGGCGCGGGCTATCCAACCGATGAAAAACACTTATTGTCGCAAGAAGAAAAATTTTGAGTTTTCGTCAAAAAACGTGTTTTTTACAGGAAAAATTTTGAAAATGGCCGAAATTTACACCAAACCAGAACTCCGGGTCGCGGAACGAGCACCAGAATGAGGGTAAGGTAGGTTAGTGTCAATTTTGATTTTTTAATAAATTATTTAACGAGTGGATTTTGAATTAATAATTAATTTAGTAAAAACTTTTTGTAAAATTTTACAAGTGTCTGTAAATGAAAACTTTTTCGCGTTTTTGTCAATTTAACTTAGTCAATACGATAGGGGGTGGCTATTTAGGAATTGTCGCGCTGAAAACAGCTTCAAAATGCGCCCCTTGGTTATCGAGTAATTACGGTTAGGTTAGGTTAGGTTAGGTTAGGTTAGGTTAGGTTAGGTTAGGTTAGGTTAGGTTAGGTTAGGTTAGGTTAGGTTAGGTTAGGTTAGGTTAGGTTAGGTTAGGTTAGGTTAGGTTAGGTTAGGTTAGGTTAGGTTAGGTTAGGTTAGGTTAGGTTAGGTTAGGTTAGGTTAGGTTAGGTTAGGTTAGGTTAGGTTAGGTTAGGTTAGGTTAGGTTAGGTTAGGTTAGGTTAGGTTAGGTTAGGTTAGGTTAGGTTAGGTTAGGTTAGGTTAGGTTAGGTTAGGTTAGGTTAGGTTAGGTTAGGTTAGGTTAGGTTAGGTTAGGTTAGGTTAGGTTAGGTTAGGTTAGGTTAGGTTAGGTTAGGTTAGGTTAGGTTAGGTTAGGTTAGGTTAGGTTAGGTTAGGTTAGGTTAGGTTAGGTTAGGTTAGGTTAGGTTAGGTTAGGTTAGGTTAGGTTAGGTTAGGTTAGGTTAGGTTAGGTTAGGTTAGGTTAGGTTAGGTTAGGTTAGGTTAGGTTAGGTTAGGTTAGGTTAGGTTAGGTTAGGTTAGGTTAGGTTAGGTTAGGTTAGGTTAGGTTAGGTTAGGTTAGGTTAGGTTAGGTTAGGTTAGGTTAGGTTAGGTTAGGTTAGGTTAGGTTAGGTTAGGTTAGGTTAGGTTAGGTTAGGTTAGGTTAGGTTAGGTTAGGTTAGGTTAGGTTAGGTTAGGTTAGGTTAGGTTAGGTTAGGTTAGGTTAGGTTAGGTTAGGTTAGGTTAGGTTAGGTTAGGTTAGGTTAGGTTAGGTTAGGTTAGGTTAGGTTAGGTTAGGTTAGGTTAGGTTAGGTTAGGTTAGGTTAGGTTAGGTTAGGTTAGGTTAGGTTAGGTTAGGTTAGGTTAGGTTAGGTTAGGTTAGGTTAGGTTAGGTTAGGTTAGGTTAGGTTAGGTTAGGTTAGGTTAGGTTAGGTTAGGTTAGGTTAGGTTAGGTTAGGTTAGGTTAGGTTAGGTTAGGTTAGGTTAGGTTAGGTTAGGTTAGGTTAGGTTAGGTTAGGTTAGGTTAGGTTAGGTTAGGTTAGGTTAGGTTAGGTTAGGTTAGGTTAGGTTAGGTTAGGTTAGGTTAGGTTAGGTTAGGTTAGGTTAGGTTAGGTTAGGTTAGGTTAGGTTAGGTTAGGTTAGGTTAGGTTAGGTTAGGTTAGGTTAGGTTAGGTTAGGTTAGGTTAGGTTAGGTTAGGTTAGGTTAGGTTAGGTTAGGTTAGGTTAGGTTAGGTTAGGTTAGGTTAGGTTAGGTTAGGTTAGGTTAGGTTAGGTTAGGTTAGGTTAGGTTAGGTTAGGTTAGGTTAGGTTAGGTTAGGTTAGGTTAGGTTAGGTTAGGTTAGGTTAGGTTAGGTTAGGTTAGGTTAGGTTAGGTTAGGTTAGGTTAGGTTAGGTTAGGTTAGGTTAGGTTAGGTTAGGTTAGGTTAGGTTAGGTTAGGTTAGGTTAGGTTAGGTTAGGTTAGGTTAGGTTAGGTTAGGTTAGGTTAGGTTAGGTTAGGTTAGGTTAGGTTAGGTTAGGTTAGGTTAGGTTAGGTTAGGTTAGGTTAGGTTAGGTTAGGTTAGGTTAGGTTAGGTTAGGTTAGGTTAGGTTAGGTTAGGTTAGGTTAGGTTAGGTTAGGTTAGGTTAGGTTAGGTTAGGTTAGGTTAGGTTAGGTTAGGTTAGGTTAGGTTAGGTTAGGTTAGGTTAGGTTAGGTTAGGTTAGGTTAGGTTAGGTTAGGTTAGGTTAGGTTAGGTTAGGTTAGGTTAGGTTAGGTTAGGTTAGGTTAGGTTAGGTTAGGTTAGGTTAGGTTAGGTTAGGTTAGGTTAGGTTAGGTTAGGTTAGGTTAGGTTAGGTTAGGTTAGGTTAGGTTAGGTTAGGTTAGGTTAGGTTAGGTTAGGTTAGGTTAGGTTAGGTTAGGTTAGGTTAGGTTAGGTTAGGTTAGGTTAGGTTAGGTTAGGTTAGGTTAGGTTAGGTTAGGTTAGGTTAGGTTAGGTTAGGTTAGGTTAGGTTAGGTTAGGTTAGGTTAGGTTAGGTTAGGTTAGGTTAGGTTAGGTTAGGTTAGGTTAGGTTAGGTTAGGTTAGGTTAGGTTAGGTTAGGTTAGGTTAGGTTAGGTTAGGTTAGGTT
>CAKLHH010000015.1:0-25000 GCA_921972225.1 Euplexia lucipara | reverse complement strand
AAACTATTGGAGGATGTTTTGCTTTATTGAAGTACAGATATTTTGATATATTTTAATTTTATTTATCTATTAATTAAATTTCGAAAAGATTTTATTTTTGAATTCTACTTCGGCTGGATGTATGATTCTACTTTATTTTTTAGCTAAAGATAATAATTTGATTGATTTTACATTGTAAGTTTTACAGATTTCTAATAATGACATACCTAAATATATACTTATTATACATTAGAATATCGATATTTTCTTCTGTGAATTGTTATTCTTAATAGAAATATATATATACTCAATTGAATATTTACTATGCATTTAAATATATACATATTTGCTGGAATATTTGTGACGGTTTAGTAGTGTTATCAATGAGTATTGCTTTGCCAATTTCCATAAAATTTTTAATGTTTTCCTTAGATTTGAACTCAAAATATCTAGGAGACGGTTCGAGGAAATTTGGCCGCCGTTTCTTAGGTGTGCTGATCAGTGTGCTGCTGGAAGGAAACTTGATGGTGTTTATTCTCAGAGTTAGTTTTTTAGCTTGGCAGTAACCATTGATAATCACTATCCTAGAACTGCAAGCTTTGTCCTCATTTCCTTCGGTAACCAGCACCACCTTAGCAGTACGCCACGCTGGATCTTGCGAGGCTGTCCCACTTTAACCGCATTGGGCAGTCACTGCTAAACGCACTGTGGTCCGATTTGCTGCCCTTTGCCACCTGGCAGTTCCGGCAAACCGGTGCAGCGCCTGCAGCGTGCGCCGGGCAATCGGACCTCAGGTGTGGGTCTCCGCAGTGACTGCACAACGGCTCAGTGTCCTGGCAGTGCTTCCTGCTGTGCCCGTACCCCAGGCAGATGGAGCATTGGACCAGTGGTGACTGGTCGGCTACTCGCAACCTTTGCAGGTCTACGTGCACCCGACCCGCCACCGTCAGTCTCTGCCAGACTTGGGGCGACACCTGCAGGACGATGTGGCCCATGTGTGGGTTCCGGGTCCGACGGCGGTATTTGACCGCCATTCTCAGTTCCGCCGCGGCCACATCCCCCAGCAAGTGGGCATTCTGCACTTTCAGGTAGTGGACAACCTCGTCATCAGCGTGGCAGGAGAGGACGTCCTTGAGGATGATGAGGGGGTCCTTATTTTGGACCTCCTCAACCCGGAGACCTCCTGACTTCCGGATCCTCTCCTTTACTGCCGTCATCTCTTCTTTGGAGTTGAACCCCAGGATCACCTTCTGATCCCTCGCTTTTCGAAGCCGCTCGACCCTTGTGCCTTCGGTTTTGGCATCGACTGCCATTCTGAGTTTCCCAATCACCCCTTCACTAGTATCGAACTCATCGATAGATGACACGACCACTGAGTGAAGGGGCTTGTGGGTCTGAGGTCTCGGAACAGCAGCCATCTCGGCGAAGGTCGGCCCCTGTCCAGCGATAAAGCGAGGGATCTCCTTTGTGAGTTGCTCCGACAGGGATCGTGTATGATGCTGACACTCCGCCAACGCCTGTTTGTGCTGATGGAGGTTCTCTATGAGATCTTTCACCAGCCCTGTCGGAACATCCGATGTCGGCCTCTGTTCCCTTCGGTCATTTTCATCCTCCGTTTCTTTTAATTTTTTGCTCTCAGCTTCTTTGACGAGTTCATACAACCTCTCGACCGCTTTTAAGATCTCATCTTTGATTTCTTTTTTGAGATTGCGGGAGCTTGCAAGTTGCATTTTCGCCTTCATTAGGCAGGCTTTTGCCTCGGTGGTGCGACTCAAATACTTCACCGGAGGCACTTCACTCGTCAGGGTCATATTTGATTCCCCCTGCTGTTCCGCTCTAGATGTCTTCGGCTCCTGGGATGTTCGCGATTTGGATTTGAGTTTAGGGGGAGTATTCAAGGGGGCCTTATTTGAAGGGCTTGGGGTTTTCAAGGGTTGCACCGGTTTGCACCTTTCAGCCTCCCACTCCCCAATGCTGCGCCTCACTGACGGGCCCGCCTGTCCCACATCTAAACTCTCCTCCGCCGTCTTCGCCTTCCTTGTTGCAGGTGTTCTTATCCCAAACATATCAAAATCAGGGGAAAAAGAGTCGAGAGAGGAAGCTGTAATGGGACACCTATAGCAGTTGTAAAACTAGTGCTGAATCCCTGTAAAGGGGGGATTAGACCGTTATTAACAAAGAATTATAATTATGTATGATTTATGACTGCAAGATACTTAATTGCAGGTCGCGTAAACGTCAAATATTATTATTAGTGTCAATAAAGGTAGTCAATATAAATAAAAGCGTAGATAATATGTATATAATTGACCAAAAAGAGGGTTTTAGACGCGATATTTTAAAAATTTTAAGTTTTCCTGGTACAGAATTGCCAAAAGAATGTATATCAAAAATAAAAAATTTTTGCCAAAAGTTTGTGTTCACCTACCTTACCACTATAGGGTGGGTGGGTGGGCAAAATTTTTGAAATTTTTTGTTAGCTAGAAGCACGCGCGAGGTGTCAAAAGACGCGTCTCGGCGCGGGCTATCCGACCAATGAAAAACACTTACTGTCGCAAGAAGAAAAATTTTGAGTTTTCGTCAAAAAACGTGTTTTTTACAGGAAAAATTTTGAAAATGGCCGAAATTTACACCAAACCAGAACTCCGGGTCGCGGAACGAGCACCAGAATGAGGGTAAGGTAGGTTAGTGTCAATTTTGATTTTTTAATAAATTATTAAACGAGTGGATTTTAGAATAATAATTAATTCAATAAAAACTTTTTGTAAAATTTTACAAGTGTCTGTAAAGGAAAAATTTTTCGCGTTTTTGTCAATTTAACTTAGTCAATATGGTAGGGGGTGGCTATTTAGGAATTGTCGTGCTGAAAACAGCTTCAAAATGCACCCCTTGGTTATCGAGTAATTACAATGTTTGCAATTGACTACGGGGTATAGGTAGATTTTGTTAGCCGTATAAATTAAAGTGACTACGATTTTTGAGTTTTCTGGTAGCTAGAAGCACGCGCGAGGTGTCAAAAGACGCGTCTCGGCGCGGGCTATCCAACCGATGAAAAACACTTATTGTCGCAAGAAGAAAAATTTTGAGTTTTCGTCAAAAAACGTGTTTTTTACAGGAAAAATTTTGAAAATGGCCGAAATTTACACCAAACCAGAACTCCGGGTCGCGGAACGAGCACCAGAATGAGGGTAAGGTAGGTTAGTGTCAATTTTGATTTTTTAATAAATTATTTAACGAGTGGATTTTGAATTAATAATTAATTTAGTAAAAACTTTTTGTAAAATTTTACAAGTGTCTGTAAATGAAAACTTTTTCGCGTTTTTGTCAATTTAACTTAGTCAATACGATAGGGGGTGGCTATTTAGGAATTGTCGCGCTGAAAACAGCTTCAAAATGCGCCCCTTGGTTATCGAGTAATTACGGTTAGGTTAGGTTAGGTTAGGTTAGGTTAGGTTAGGTTAGGTTAGGTTAGGTTAGGTTAGGTTAGGTTAGGTTAGGTTAGGTTAGGTTAGGTTAGGTTAGGTTAGGTTAGGTTAGGTTAGGTTAGGTTAGGTTAGGTTAGGTTAGGTTAGGTTAGGTTAGGTTAGGTTAGGTTAGGTTAGGTTAGGTTAGGTTAGGTTAGGTTAGGTTAGGTTAGGTTAGGTTAGGTTAGGTTAGGTTAGGTTAGGTTAGGTTAGGTTAGGTTAGGTTAGGTTAGGTTAGGTTAGGTTAGGTTAGGTTAGGTTAGGTTAGGTTAGGTTAGGTTAGGTTAGGTTAGGTTAGGTTAGGTTAGGTTAGGTTAGGTTAGGTTAGGTTAGGTTAGGTTAGGTTAGGTTAGGTTAGGTTAGGTTAGGTTAGGTTAGGTTAGGTTAGGTTAGGTTAGGTTAGGTTAGGTTAGGTTAGGTTAGGTTAGGTTAGGTTAGGTTAGGTTAGGTTAGGTTAGGTTAGGTTAGGTTAGGTTAGGTTAGGTTAGGTTAGGTTAGGTTAGGTTAGGTTAGGTTAGGTTAGGTTAGGTTAGGTTAGGTTAGGTTAGGTTAGGTTAGGTTAAGTTAGGTTAGGTTAGGTTAGGTTAGGTTAGGTTAGGTTAGGTTAGGTTAGGTTAGGTTAGGTTAGGTTAGGTTAGGTTAGGTTAGGTTAGGTTAGGTTAGGTTAGGTTAGGTTAGGTTAGGTTAGGTTAGGTTAGGTTAGGTTAGGTTAGGTTAGGTTAGGTTAGGTTAGGTTAGGTTAGGTTAGGTTAGGTTAGGTTAGGTTAGGTTAGGTTAGGTTAGGTTAGGTTAGGTTAGGTTAGGTTAGGTTAGGTTAGGTTAGGTTAGGTTAGGTTAGGTTAGGTTAGGTTAGGTTAGGTTAGGTTAGGTTAGGTTAGGTTAGGTTAGGTTAGGTTAGGTTAGGTTAGGTTAGGTTAGGTTAGGTTAGGTTAGGTTAGGTTAGGTTAGGTTAGGTTAGGTTAGGTTAGGTTAGGTTAGGTTAGGTTAGGTTAGGTTAGGTTAGGTTAGGTTAGGTTAGGTTAGGTTAGGTTAGGTTAGGTTAGGTTAGGTTAGGTTAGGTTAGGTTAGGTTAGGTTAGGTTAGGTTAGGTTAGGTTAGGTTAGGTTAGGTTAGGTTAGGTTAGGTTAGGTTAGGTTAGGTTAGGTTAGGTTAGGTTAGGTTAGGTTAGGTTAGGTTAGGTTAGGTTAGGTTAGGTTAGGTTAGGTTAGGTTAGGTTAGGTTAGGTTAGGTTAGGTTAGGTTAGGTTAGGTTAGGTTAGGTTAGGTTAGGTTAGGTTAGGTTAGGTTAGGTTAGGTTAGGTTAGGTTAGGTTAGGTTAGGTTAGGTTAGGTTAGGTTAGGTTAGGTTAGGTTAGGTTAGGTTAGGTTAGGTTAGGTTAGGTTAGGTTAGGTTAGGTTAGGTTAGGTTAGGTTAGGTTAGGTTAGGTTAGGTTAGGTTAGGTTAGGTTAGGTTAGGTTAGGTTAGGTTAGGTTAGGTTAGGTTAGGTTAGGTTAGGTTAGGTTAGGTTAGGTTAGGTTAGGTTAGGTTAGGTTAGGTTAGGTTAGGTTAGGTTAGGTTAGGTTAGGTTAGGTTAGGTTAGGTTAGGTTAGGTTAGGTTAGGTTAGGTTAGGTTAGGTTAGGTTAGGTTAGGTTAGGTTAGGTTAGGTTAGGTTAGGTTAGGTTAGGTTAGGTTAGGTTAGGTTAGGTTAGGTTAGGTTAGGTTAGGTTAGGTTAGGTTAGGTTAGGTTAGGTTAGGTTAGGTTAGGTTAGGTTAGGTTAGGTTAGGTTAGGTTAGGTTAGGTTAGGTTAGGTTAGGTTAGGTTAGGTTAGGTTAGGTTAGGTTAGGTTAGGTTAGGTTAGGTTAGGTTAGGTTAGGTTAGGTTAGGTTAGGTTAGGTTAGGTTAGGTTAGGTTAGGTTAGGTTAGGTTAGGTTAGGTTAGGTTAGGTTAGGTTAGGTTAGGTTAGGTTAGGTTAGGTTAGGTTAGGTTAGGTTAGGTTAGGTTAGGTTAGGTTAGGTTAGGTTAGGTTAGGTTAGGTTAGGTTAGGTTAGGTTAGGTTAGGTTAGGTTAGGTTAGGTTAGGTTAGGTTAGGTTAGGTTAGGTTAGGTTAGGTTAGGTTAGGTTAGGTTAGGTTAGGTTAGGTTAGGTTAGGTTAGGTTAGGTTAGGTTAGGTTAGGTTAGGTTAGGTTAGGTTAGGTTAGGTTAGGTTAGGTTAGGTTAGGTTAGGTTAGGTTAGGTTAGGTTAGGTTAGGTTAGGTTAGGTTAGGTTAGGTTAGGTTAGGTTAGGTTAGGTTAGGTTAGGTTAGGTTAGGTTAGGTTAGGTTAGGTTAGGTTAGGTTAGGTTAGGTTAGGTTAGGTTAGGTTAGGTTAGGTTAGGTTAGGTTAGGTTAGGTTAGGTTAGGTTAGGTTAGGTTAGGTTAGGTTAGGTTAGGTTAGGTTAGGTTAGGTTAGGTTAGGTTAGGTTAGGTTAGGTTAGGTTAGGTTAGGTTAGGTTAGGTTAGGTTAGGTTAGGTTAGGTTAGGTTAGGTTAGGTTAGGTTAGGTTAGGTTAGGTTAGGTTAGGTTAGGTTAGGTTAGGTTAGGTTAGGTTAGGTTAGGTTAGGTTAGGTTAGGTTAGGTTAGGTTAGGTTAGGTTAGGTTAGGTTAGGTTAGGTTAGGTTAGGTTAGGTTAGGTTAGGTTAGGTTAGGTTAGGTTAGGTTAGGTTAGGTTAGGTTAGGTTAGGTTAGGTTAGGTTAGGTTAGGTTAGGTTAGGTTAGGTTAGGTTAGGTTAGGTTAGGTTAGGTTAGGTTAGGTTAGGTTAGGTTAGGTTAGGTTAGGTTAGGTTAGGTTAGGTTAGGTTAGGTTAGGTTAGGTTAGGTTAGGTTAGGTTAGGTTAGGTTAGGTTAGGTTAGGTTAGGTTAGGTTAGGTTAGGTTAGGTTAGGTTAGGTTAGGTTAGGTTAGGTTAGGTTAGGTTAGGTTAGGTTAGGTTAGGTTAGGTTAGGTTAGGTTAGGTTAGGTTAGGTTAGGTTAGGTTAGGTTAGGTTAGGTTAGGTTAGGTTAGGTTAGGTTAGGTTAGGTTAGGTTAGGTTAGGTTAGGTTAGGTTAGGTTAGGTTAGGTTAGGTTAGGTTAGGTTAGGTTAGGTTAGGTTAGGTTAGGTTAGGTTAGGTTAGGTTAGGTTAGGTTAGGTTAGGTTAGGTTAGGTTAGGTTAGGTTAGGTTAGGTTAGGTTAGGTTAGGTTAGGTTAGGTTAGGTTAGGTTAGGTTAGGTTAGGTTAGGTTAGGTTAGGTTAGGTTAGGTTAGGTTAGGTTAGGTTAGGTTAGGTTAGGTTAGGTTAGGTTAGGTTAGGTTAGGTTAGGTTAGGTTAGGTTAGGTTAGGTTAGGTTAGGTTAGGTTAGGTTAGGTTAGGTTAGGTTAGGTTAGGTTAGGTTAGGTTAGGTTAGGTTAGGTTAGGTTAGGTTAGGTTAGGTTAGGTTAGGTTAGGTTAGGTTAGGTTAGGTTAGGTTAGGTTAGGTTAGGTTAGGTTAGGTTAGGTTAGGTTAGGTTAGGTTAGGTTAGGTTAGGTTAGGTTAGGTTAGGTTAGGTTAGGTTAGGTTAGGTTAGGTTAGGTTAGGTTAGGTTAGGTTAGGTTAGGTTAGGTTAGGTTAGGTTAGGTTAGGTTAGGTTAGGTTAGGTTAGGTTAGGTTAGGTTAGGTTAGGTTAGGTTAGGTTAGGTTAGGTTAGGTTAGGTTAGGTTAGGTTAGGTTAGGTTAGGTTAGGTTAGGTTAGGTTAGGTTAGGTTAGGTTAGGTTAGGTTAGGTTAGGTTAGGTTAGGTTAGGTTAGGTTAGGTTAGGTTAGGTTAGGTTAGGTTAGGTTAGGTTAGGTTAGGTTAGGTTAGGTTAGGTTAGGTTAGGTTAGGTTAGGTTAGGTTAGGTTAGGTTAGGTTAGGTTAGGTTAGGTTAGGTTAGGTTAGGTTAGGTTAGGTTAGGTTAGGTTAGGTTAGGTTAGGTTAGGTTAGGTTAGGTTAGGTTAGGTTAGGTTAGGTTAGGTTAGGTTAGGTTAGGTTAGATTAGGTTAGGTTAGGTTAGGTTAGGTTAGGTTAGGTTAGGTTAGGTTAGGTTAGGTTAGGTTAGGTTAGGTTAGGTTAGGTTAGGTTAGGTTAGGTTAGGTTAGGTTAGGTTAGGTTAGGTTAGGTTAGGTTAGGTTAGGTTAGGTTAGGTTAGGTTAGGTTAGGTTAGGTTAGGTTAGGTTAGGTTAGGTTAGGTTAGGTTAGGTTAGGTTAGGTTAGGTTAGGTTAGGTTAGGTTAGGTTAGGTTAGGTTAGGTTAGGTTAGGTTAGGTTAGGTTAGGTTAGGTTAGGTTAGGTTAGGTTAGGTTAGGTTAGGTTAGGTTAGGTTAGGTTAGGTTAGGTTAGGTTAGGTTAGGTTAGGTTAGGTTAGGTTAGGTTAGGTTAGGTTAGGTTTTTTTTTTTTTTTTTTTTTTTTTTATGGTTGACAGGAGTGGGAAATCCTCATGGACGCCCACACTGACCCACTGGGAGTCAGTCTGGGCAGTGCCGGACTCTTACCGGCTAAAACCCACTCCTGCCTTTGCTATAGGTGTCCTCTAACATGATCAGAGACCTTGGTTTTCATTTGTTTTATTTGTGATCATGTTTTTGTTTTGGTTAGAGTATTTCTTTTGTTTTAAACTATTGGAGGATGTTTTGCTTTATTGAAGTACAGATATTTTGATATATTTTAATTTTATTTATCTATTAATTAAATTTCGAAAAGATTTTATTTTTGAATTCTACTTCGGCTGGATGTATGATTCTACTTTATTTTTTAGCTAAAGATAATAATTTGATTGATTTTACATTGTAAGTTTTACAGATTTCTAATAATGACATACCTAAATATATACTTATTATACATTAGAATATCGATATTTTCTTCTGTGAATTGTTATTCTTAATAGAAATATATATATACTCAATTGAATATTTACTATGCATTTAAATATATACATATTTGCTGGAATATTTGTGACGGTTTAGTAGTGTTATCAATGAGTATTGCTTTGCCAATTTCCATAAAATTTTTAATGTTTTCCTTAGATTTGAACTCAAAATATCTAGGAGACGGTTCGAGGAAATTTGGCCGCCGTTTCTTAGGTGTGCTGATCAGTGTGCTGCTGGAAGGAAACTTGATGGTGTTTATTCTCAGAGTTAGTTTTTTAGCTTGGCAGTAACCATTGATAATCACTATCCTAGAACTGCAAGCTTTGTCCTCATTTCCTTCGGTAACCAGCACCACCTTAGCAGTACGCCACGCTGGATCTTGCGAGGCTGTCCCACTTTAACCGCATTGGGCAGTCACTGCTAAACGCACTGTGGTCCGATTTGCTGCCCTTTGCCACCTGGCAGTTCCGGCAAACCGGTGCAGCGCCTGCAGCGTGCGCCGGGCAATCGGACCTCAGGTGTGGGTCTCCGCAGTGACTGCACAACGGCTCAGTGTCCTGGCAGTGCTTCCTGCTGTGCCCGTACCCCAGGCAGATGGAGCATTGGACCAGTGGTGACTGGTCGGCTACTCGCAACCTTTGCAGGTCTACGTGCACCCGACCCGCCACCGTCAGTCTCTGCCAGACTTGGGGCGACACCTGCAGGACGATGTGGCCCATGTGTGGGTTCCGGGTCCGACGGCGGTATTTGACCGCCATTCTCAGTTCCGCCGCGGCCACATCCCCCAGCAAGTGGGCATTCTGCACTTTCAGGTAGTGGACAACCTCGTCATCAGCGTGGCAGGAGAGGACGTCCTTGAGGATGATGAGGGGGTCCTTATTTTGGACCTCCTCAACCCGGAGACCTCCTGACTTCCGGATCCTCTCCTTTACTGCCGTCATCTCTTCTTTGGAGTTGAACCCCAGGATCACCTTCTGATCCCTCGCTTTTCGAAGCCGCTCGACCCTTGTGCCTTCGGTTTTGGCATCGACTGCCATTCTGAGTTTCCCAATCACCCCTTCACTAGTATCGAACTCATCGATAGATGACACGACCACTGAGTGAAGGGGCTTGTGGGTCTGAGGTCTCGGAACAGCAGCCATCTCGGCGAAGGTCGGCCCCTGTCCAGCGATAAAGCGAGGGATCTCCTTTGTGAGTTGCTCCGACAGGGATCGTGTATGATGCTGACACTCCGCCAACGCCTGTTTGTGCTGATGGAGGTTCTCTATGAGATCTTTCACCAGCCCTGTCGGAACATCCGATGTCGGCCTCTGTTCCCTTCGGTCATTTTCATCCTCCGTTTCTTTTAATTTTTTGCTCTCAGCTTCTTTGACGAGTTCATACAACCTCTCGACCGCTTTTAAGATCTCATCTTTGATTTCTTTTTTGAGATTGCGGGAGCTTGCAAGTTGCATTTTCGCCTTCATTAGGCAGGCTTTTGCCTCGGTAGTGCGACTCAAATACTTCACCGGAGGCACTTCACTCGTCAGGGTCATATGTGATTCCCCCTGCTGTTCCGCTGCAGATGTCTTCGGCTCCTGGGATGTTCGCGATTTGGATTTGAGTTTAGGGGGAGTATTCAAGGGGGCCTTATTTGAAGGGCTTGGGGTTTTCAAGGGTTGCACCGGTTTGCACCTTTCAGCCTCCCACTCCCCAATGCTGCGCCTCACTGACGGGCCCGCCTGTCCCACATCTAAACTCTCCTCCGCCGTCTTCGCCTTCCTTGTTGCAGGTGTTCTTATCCCAAACATATCAAAATCAGGGGAAAAAGAGTCGAGAGAGGAAGCTGTAATGGGACACCTATAGCAGTTGTAAAACTAGTGCTGAATCCCTGTAAAGGGGGGATTAGACCGTTATTAACAAAGAATTATAATTATGTATGATTTATGACTGCAAGATACTTAATTGCAGGTCGCGTAAACGTCAAATATTATTATTAGTGTCAATAAAGGTAGTCAATATAAATAAAAGCGTAGATAATATGTATATAATTGACCAAAAAGAGGGTTTTAGACGCGATATTTTAAAAATTTTAAGTTTTCCTGGTACAGAATTGCCAAAAGAATGTATATCAAAAATAAAAAATTTTTGCCAAAAGTTTGTGTTCACCTACCTTACCACTATAGGGTGGGTGGGTGGGCAAAATTTTTGAAATTTTTTGTTAGCTAGAAGCACGCGCGAGGTGTCAAAAGACGCGTCTCGGCGCGGGCTATCCGACCAATGAAAAACACTTACTGTCGCAAGAAGAAAAATTTTGAGTTTTCGTCAAAAAACGTGTTTTTTACAGGAAAAATTTTGAAAATGGCCGAAATTTACACCAAACCAGAACTCCGGGTCGCGGAACGAGCACCAGAATGAGGGTAAGGTAGGTTAGTGTCAATTTTGATTTTTTAATAAATTATTAAACGAGTGGATTTTAAAATAATAATTAATTCAATAAAAACTTTTTGTAAAATTTTACAAGTGTCTGTAAAGGAAAAATTTTTCGCGTTTTTGTCAATTTAACTTAGTCAATATGGTAGGGGGTGGCTATTTAGGAATTGTCGTGCTGAAAACAGCTTCAAAATGCGCCCCTTGGTTATCGAGTAATTACAATGTTTGCAATTGACTACGGGGTATAGGTAGATTTTCTTAGCCGTATAAATTAAAATGACAAAGATTTTTGAGTTTTTTGGTAGCTAGAAGCACGCGCGAGGTGTCAAAAGACGCGTCTCGGCGCGGGCTATCCGACCAATGAAAAACACTTACTGTCGCAAGAAGAAAAATTTTGACAGAACTCCGGGTCGCGGAACGAGCACCAGAATGAGGGTAAGGTAGGTTAGTGTCAATTTTGATTTTTTAATAAATTATTAAACGAGTGGATTTTAAAATAATAATTAATTCAATAAAAACTTTTTGTAAAATTTTACAAGTGTCTGTAAAGGAAAAATTTTTCGCGTTTTTGTCAATTTAACTTAGTCAATATGGTAGGGGGTGGCTATTTAGGAATTGTCGTGCTGAAAACAGCTTCAAAATGCGCCCCTTGGTTATCGAGTAATTACAATGTTTGCAATTGACTACGGGGTATAGGTAGATTTTCTTAGCCGTATAAATTAAAATGACAAAGATTTTTGAGTTTTTTGGTAGCTAGAAGCACGCGCGAGGTGTCAAAAGACGCGTCTCGGCGCGGGCTATCCGACCAATGAAAAACACTTACTGTCGCAAGAAGAAAAATTTTGAGTTTTCGTCAAAAAACGTGTTTTTTACAGGAAAAATTTTGAAAATGGCCGAAATTTACACCAAACCAGAACTCCGGGTCGCGGAACGAGCACCAGAATGAGGGTAAGGTAGGTTAGTGTCAATTTTGATTTTTTAATAAATTATTAAACGAGTGGATTTTAAAATAATAATTAATTCAATAAAAACTTTTTGTAAAATTTTACAAGTGTCTGTAAAGGAAAAATTTTTCGCGTTTTTGTCAATTTAACTTAGTCAATATGGTAGGGGGTGGCTATTTAGGAATTGTCGTGCTGAAAACAGCTTCAAAATGCGCCCCTTGGTTATCGAGTAATTACAATGTTTGCAATTGACTACGGGGTATAGGTAGATTTTCTTAGCCGTATAAATTAAAATGACAAAGATTTTTGAGTTTTTTGGTAGCTAGAAGCACGCGCGAGGTGTCAAAAGACGCGTCTCGGCGCGGGCTATCCGACCAATGAAAAACACTTACTGTCGCAAGAAGAAAAATTTTGAGTTTTCGTCAAAAAACGTGTTTTTTACAGGAAAAATTTTGAAAATGGCCGAAATTTACACCAAACCAGAACTCCGGGTCGCGGAACGAGCACCAGAATGAGGGTAAGGTAGGTTAGTGTCAATTTTGATTTTTTAATAAATTATTAAACGAGTGGATTTTAAAATAATAATTAATTCAATAAAAACTTTTTGTAAAATTTTACAAGTGTCTGTAAAGGAAAAATTTTTCGCGTTTTTGTCAATTTAACTTAGTCAATATGGTAGGGGGTGGCTATTTAGGAATTGTCGTGCTGAAAACAGCTTCAAAATGCGCCCCTTGGTTATCGAGTAATTACAATGTTTGCAATTGACTACGGGGTATAGGTAGATTTTCTTAGCCGTATAAATTAAAATGACAAAGATTTTTGAGTTTTTTGGTAGCTAGAAGCACGCGCGAGGTGTCAAAAGACGCGTCTCGGCGCGGGCTATCCGACCAATGAAAAACACTTACTGTCGCAAGAAGAAAAATTTTGAGTTTTCGTCAAAAAACGTGTTTTTTACAGGAAAAATTTTGAAAATGGCCGAAATTTACACCAAACCAGAACTCCGGGTCGCGGAACGAGCACCAGAATGAGGGTAAGGTAGGTTAGTGTCAATTTTGATTTTTTAATAAATTATTAAACGAGTGGATTTTAAAATAATAATTAATTCAATAAAAACTTTTTGTAAAATTTTACAAGTGTCTGTAAAGGAAAAATTTTTCGCGTTTTTGTCAATTTAACTTAGTCAATATGGTAGGGGGTGGCTATTTAGGAATTGTCGTGCTGAAAACAGCTTCAAAATGCGCCCCTTGGTTATCGAGTAATTACAATGTTTGCAATTGACTACGGGGTATAGGTAGATTTTCTTAGCCGTATAAATTAAAATGACAAAGATTTTTGAGTTTTTTGGTAGCTAGAAGCACGCGCGAGGTGTCAAAAGACGCGTCTCGGCGCGGGCTATCCGACCAATGAAAAACACTTACTGTCGCAAGAAGAAAAATTTTGAGTTTTCGTCAAAAAACGTGTTTTTTACAGGAAAAATTTTGAAAATGGCCGAAATTTACACCAAACCAGAACTCCGGGTCGCGGAACGAGCACCAGAATGAGGGTAAGGTAGGTTAGTGTCAATTTTGATTTTTTAATAAATTATTAAACGAGTGGATTTTAAAATAATAATTAATTCAATAAAAACTTTTTGTAAAATTTTACAAGTGTCTGTAAAGGAAAAATTTTTCGCGTTTTTGTCAATTTAACTTAGTCAATATGGTAGGGGGTGGCTATTTAGGAATTGTCGTGCTGAAAACAGCTTCAAAATGCGCCCCTTGGTTATCGAGTAATTACAATGTTTGCAATTGACTACGGGGTATAGGTAGATTTTCTTAGCCGTATAAATTAAAATGACAAAGATTTTTGAGTTTTTTGGTAGCTAGAAGCACGCGCGAGGTGTCAAAAGACGCGTCTCGGCGCGGGCTATCCGACCAATGAAAAACACTTACTGTCGCAAGAAGAAAAATTTTGAGTTTTCGTCAAAAAACGTGTTTTTTACAGGAAAAATTTTGAAAATGGCCGAAATTTACACCAAACCAGAACTCCGGGTCGCGGAACGAGCACCAGAATGAGGGTAAGGTAGGTTAGTGTCAATTTTGATTTTTTAATAAATTATTAAACGAGTGGATTTTAAAATAATAATTAATTCAATAAAAACTTTTTGTAAAATTTTACAAGTGTCTGTAAAGGAAAAATTTTTCGCGTTTTTGTCAATTTAACTTAGTCAATATGGTAGGGGGTGGCTATTTAGGAATTGTCGTGCTGAAAACAGCTTCAAAATGCGCCCCTTGGTTATCGAGTAATTACAATGTTTGCAATTGACTACGGGGTATAGGTAGATTTTCTTAGCCGTATAAATTAAAATGACAAAGATTTTTGAGTTTTTTGGTAGCTAGAAGCACGCGCGAGGTGTCAAAAGACGCGTCTCGGCGCGGGCTATCCGACCAATGAAAAACACTTACTGTCGCAAGAAGAAAAATTTTGAGTTTTCGTCAAAAAACGTGTTTTTTACAGGAAAAATTTTGAAAATGGCCGAAATTTACACCAAACCAGAACTCCGGGTCGCGGAACGAGCACCAGAATGAGGGTAAGGTAGGTTAGTGTCAATTTTGATTTTTTAATAAATTATTAAACGAGTGGATTTTAAAATAATAATTAATTCAATAAAAACTTTTTGTAAAATTTTACAAGTGTCTGTAAAGGAAAAATTTTTCGCGTTTTTGTCAATTTAACTTAGTCAATATGGTAGGGGGTGGCTATTTAGGAATTGTCGTGCTGAAAACAGCTTCAAAATGCGCCCCTTGGTTATCGAGTAATTACAATGTTTGCAATTGACTACGGGGTATAGGTAGATTTTCTTAGCCGTATAAATTAAAATGACAAAGATTTTTGAGTTTTTTGGTAGCTAGAAGCACGCGCGAGGTGTCAAAAGACGCGTCTCGGCGCGGGCTATCCGACCAATGAAAAACACTTACTGTCGCAAGAAGAAAAATTTTGAGTTTTCGTCAAAAAACGTGTTTTTTACAGGAAAAATTTTGAAAATGGCCGAAATTTACACCAAACCAGAACTCCGGGTCGCGGAACGAGCACCAGAATGAGGGTAAGGTAGGTTAGTGTCAATTTTGATTTTTTAATAAATTATTAAACGAGTGGATTTTAAAATAATAATTAATTCAATAAAAACTTTTTGTAAAATTTTACAAGTGTCTGTAAAGGAAAAATTTTTCGCGTTTTTGTCAATTTAACTTAGTCAATATGGTAGGGGGTGGCTATTTAGGAATTGTCGTGCTGAAAACAGCTTCAAAATGCGCCCCTTGGTTATCGAGTAATTACAATGTTTGCAATTGACTACGGGGTATAGGTAGATTTTCTTAGCCGTATAAATTAAAATGACAAAGATTTTTGAGTTTTTTGGTAGCTAGAAGCACGCGCGAGGTGTCAAAAGACGCGTCTCGGCGCGGGCTATCCGACCAATGAAAAACACTTACTGTCGCAAGAAGAAAAATTTTGAGTTTTCGTCAAAAAACGTGTTTTTTACAGGAAAAATTTTGAAAATGGCCGAAATTTACACCAAACCAGAACTCCGGGTCGCGGAACGAGCACCAGAATGAGGGTAAGGTAGGTTAGTGTCAATTTTGATTTTTTAATAAATTATTAAACGAGTGGATTTTAAAATAATAATTAATTCAATAAAAACTTTTTGTAAAATTTTACAAGTGTCTGTAAAGGAAAAATTTTTCGCGTTTTTGTCAATTTAACTTAGTCAATATGGTGGTTAGGTTAGGTTAGGTTAGGTTAGGTTAGGTTAGGTTAGGTTAGGTTAGGTTAGGTTAGGTTAGGTTAGGTTAGGTTAGGTTAGGTTAGGTTAGGTTAGGTTAGGTTAGGTTAGGTTAGGTTAGGTTAGGTTAGGTTAGGTTAGGTTAGGTTAGGTTAGGTTAGGTTAGGTTAGGTTAGGTTAGGTTAGGTTAGGTTAGGTTAGGTTAGGTTAGGTTAGGTTAGGTTAGGTTAGGTTAGGTTAGGTTAGGTTAGGTTAGGTTAGGTTAGGTTAGGTTAGGTTAGGTTAGGTTAGGTTAGGTTAGGTTAGGTTAGGTTAGGTTAGGTTAGGTTAGGTTAGGTTAGGTTAGGTTAGGTTAGGTTAGGTTAGGTTAGGTTAGGTTAGGTTAGGTTAGGTTAGGTTAGGTTAGGTTAGGTTAGGTTAGGTTAGGTTAGGTTAGGTTAGGTTAGGTTAGGTTAGGTTAGGTTAGGTTAGGTTAGGTTAGGTTAGGTTAGGTTAGGTTAGGTTAGGTTAGGTTAGGTTAGGTTAGGTTAGGTTAGGTTAGGTTAGGTTAGGTTAGGTTAGGTTAGGTTAGGTTAGGTTAGGTTAGGTTAGGTTAGGTTAGGTTAGGTTAGGTTAGGTTAGGTTAGGTTAGGTTAGGTTAGGTTAGGTCAGGTTAGGTTAGGTTAGGTTAGGTTAGGTTAGGTTAGGTTAGGTTAGGTTAGGTTAGGTTAGGTTAGGTTAGGTTAGGTTAGGTTAGGTTAGGTTAGGTTAGGTTAGGTTAGGTTAGGTTAGGTTAGGTTAGGTTAGGTTAGGTTAGGTTAGGTTAGGTTAGGTTAGGTTAGGTTAGGTTAGGTTAGGTTAGGTTAGGTTAGGTTAGGTTATGTTAGGTTAGGTTAGGTTAGGTTAGGTTAGGTTAGGTTAGGTTAGGTTAGGTTAGGTTAGGTTAGGTTAGGTTAGGTTAGGTTAGGTTAGGTTAGGTTAGGTTAGGTTAGGTTAGGTTAGGTTAGGTTAGGTTAGGTTAGGTTAGGTTAGGTTAGGTTAGGTTAGGTTAGGTTAGGTTAGGTTAGGTTAGGTTAGGTTAGGTTAGGTTAGGTTAGGTTAGGTTAGGTTAGGTTAGGTTAGGTTAGGTTAGGTTAGGTTAGGTTAGGTTAGGTTAGGTTAGGTTAGGTTAGGTTAGGTTAGGTTAGGTTAGGTTAGGTTAGGTTAGGTTAGGTTAGGTTAGGTTAGGTTAGGTTAGGTTAGGTTAGGTTAGGTTAGGTTAGGTTAGGTTAGGTTAGGTTAGGTTAGGTTAGGTTAGGTTAGGTTAGGTTAGGTTAGGTTAGGTTAGGTTAGGTTAGGTTAGGTTAGGTTAGGTTAGGTTAGGTTAGGTTAGGTTAGGTTAGGTTAGGTTAGGTTAGGTTAGGTTAGGTTAGGTTAGGTTAGGTTAGGTTAGGTTAGGTTAGGTTAGGTTAGGTTAGGTTAGGTTAGGTTAGGTTAGGTTAGGTTAGGTTAGGTTAGGTTAGGTTAGGTTAGGTTAGGTTAGGTTAGGTTAGGTTAGGTTAGGTTAGGTTAGGTTAGGTTAGGTTAGGTTAGGTTAGGTTAGGTTAGGTTAGGTTAGGTTAGGTTAGGTTAGGTTAGGTTAGGTTAGGTTAGGTTAGGTTAGGTTAGGTTAGGTTAGGTTAGGTTAGGTTAGGTTAGGTTAGGTTAGGTTAGGTTAGGTTAGGTTAGGTTAGGTTAGGTTAGGTTAGGTTAGGTTAGGTTAGGTTAGGTTAGGTTAGGTTAGGTTAGGTTAGGTTAGGTTAGGTTAGGTTAGGTTAGGTTAGGTTAGGTTAGGTTAGGTTAGGTTAGGTTAGGTTAGGTTAGGTTAGGTTAGGTTAGGTTAGGTTAGGTTAGGTTAGGTTAGGTTAGGTTAGGTTAGGTTAGGTTAGGTTAGGTTAGGTTAGGTTAGGTTAGGTTAGGTTAGGTTAGGTTAGGTTAGGTTAGGTTAGGTTAGGTTAGGTTAGGTTAGGTTAGGTTAGGTTAGGTTAGGTTAGGTTAGGTTAGGTTAGGTTAGGTTAGGTTAGGTTAGGTTAGGTTAGGTTAGGTTAGGTTAGGTTAGGTTAGGTTAGGTTAGGTTAGGTTAGGTTAGGTTAGGTTAGGTTAGGTTAGGTTAGGTTAGGTTAGGTTAGGTTAGGTTAGGTTAGGTTAGGTTAGGTTAGGTTAGGTTAGGTTAGGTTAGGTTAGGTTAGGTTAGGTTAGGTTAGGTTAGGTTAGGTTAGGTTAGGTTAGGTTAGGTTAGGTTAGGTTAGGTTAGGTTAGGTTAGGTTAGGTTAGGTTAGGTTAGGTTAGGTTAGGTTAGGTTAGGTTAGGTTAGGTTAGGTTAGGTTAGGTTAGGTTAGGTTAGGTTAGGTTAGGTTAGGTTAGGTTAGGTTAGGTTAGGTTAGGTTAGGTTAGGTTAGGTTAGGTTAGGTTAGGTTAGGTTAGGTTAGGTTAGGTTAGGTTAGGTTAGGTTAGGTTAGGTTAGGTTAGGTTAGGTTAGGTTAGATTAGGTTAGGTTAGGTTAGGTTAGGTTAGGTTAGGTTAGGTTAGGTTAGGTTAGGTTAGGTTAGGTTAGGTTAGGTTAGGTTAGGTTAGGTTAGGTTAGGTTAGGTTAGGTTAGGTTAGGTTAGGTTAGGTTAGGTTAGGTTAGGTTAGGTTAGGTTAGGTTAGGTTAGGTTAGGTTAGGTTAGGTTAGGTTAGGTTAGGTTAGGTTAGGTTAGGTTAGGTTAGGTTAGGTTAGGTTAGGTTAGGTTAGGTTAGGTTAGGTTAGGTTAGGTTAGGTTAGGTTAGGTTAGGTTAGGTTAGGTTAGGTTAGGTTAGGTTAGGTTAGGTTAGGTTAGGTTAGGTTAGGTTAGGTTAGGTTAGGTTAGGTTAGGTTAGGTTAGGTTAGGTTAGGTTAGGTTAGGTTAGGTTAGGTTAGGTTAGGTTAGGTTAGGTTAGGTTAGGTTAGGTTAGGTTAGGTTAGGTTAGGTTAGGTTAGGTTAGGTTAGGTTAGGTTAGGTTAGGTTAGGTTAGGTTAGGTTAGGTTAGGTTAGGTTAGGTTAGGTTAGGTTAGGTTAGGTTAGGTTAGGTTAGGTTAGGTTAGGTTAGGTTAGGTTAGGTTAGGTTAGGTTAGGTTAGGTTAGGTTAGGTTAGGTTAGGTTAGGTTAGGTTAGGTTAGGTTAGGTTAGGTTAGGTTAGGTTAGGTTAGGTTAGGTTAGGTTAGGTTAGGTTAGGTTAGGTTAGGTTAGGTTAGGTTAGGTTAGGTTAGGTTAGGTTAGGTTAGGTTAGGTTAGGTTAGGTTAGGTTAGGTTAGGTTAGGTTAGGTTAGGTTAGGTTAGGTTAGGTTAGGTTAGGTTAGGTTAGGTTAGGTTAGGTTAGGTTAGGTTAGGTTAGGTTAGGTTAGGTTAGGTTAGGTTAGGTTAGGTTAGGTTAGGTTAGGTTAGGTTAGGTTAGGTTAGGTTAGGTTAGGTTAGGTTAGGTTAGGTTAGGTTAGGTTAGGTTAGGTTAGGTTAGGTTAGGTTAGGTTAGGTTAGGTTAGGTTAGGTTAGGTTAGGTTAGGTTAGGTTAGGTTAGGTTAGGTTAGGTTAGGTTAGGTTAGGATAGGTTAGGTTAGGTTAGGTTAGGTTAGGTTAGGTTAGGTTAGGTTAGGTTAGGTTAGGTTAGGTTAGGTTAGGTTAGGTTAGGTTAGGTTAGGTTAGGTTAGGTTAGGTTAGGTTAGGTTAGGTTAGGTTAGGTTAGGTTAGGTTAGGTTAGGTTAGGTTAGGTTAGGTTAGGTTAGGTTAGGTTAGGTTAGGTTAGGTTAGGTTAGGTTAGGTTAGGTTAGGTTAGGTTAGGTTAGGTTAGGTTAGGTTAGGTTAGGTTAGGTTAGGTTAGGTTAGGTTAGGTTAGGTTAGGTTAGGTTAGGTTAGGTTAGGTTAGGTTAGGTTAGGTTAGGTTAGGTTAGGTTAGGTTAGGTTAGGTTAGGTTAGGTTAGGTTAGGTTAGGTTAGGTTAGGTTAGGTTAGGTTAGGTTAGGTTAGGTTAGGTTAGGTTAGGTTAGGTTAGGTTAGGTTAGGTTAGGTTAGGTTAGGTTAGGTTAGGTTAGGTTAGGTTAGGTTAGGTTAGGTTAGGTTAGGTTAGGTTAGGTTAGGTTAGGTTAGGTTAGGTTAGGTTAGGTTAGGTTAGGTTAGGTTAGGTTAGGTTAGGTTAGGTTAGGTTAGGTTAGGTTAGGTTAGGTTAGGTTAGGTTAGGTTAGGTTAGGTTAGGTTAGGTTAGGTTAGGTTAGGTTAGGTTAGGTTAGGTTAGGTTAGGTTAGGTTAGGTTAGGTTAGGTTAGGTTAGGTTAGGTTAGGTTAGGTTAGGTTAGGTTAGGTTAGGTTAGGTTAGGTGTTAGGTTAGGTTAGGTTAGGTTAGGTTAGGTTAGGTTAGGTTAGGTTAGGTTAGGTTAGGTTAGGTTAGGTTAGGTTAGGTTAGGTTAGGTTAGGTTAGGTTAGGTTAGGTTAGGTTAGGTTAGGTTAGGTTAGGTTAGGTTAGGTTAGGTTAGGTTAGGTTAGGTTAGGTTAGGTTAGGTTAGGTTAGGTTAGGTTAGGTTAGGTTAGGTTAGGTTAGGTTAGGTTAGGTTAGGTTAGGTTAGGTTAGGTTAGGTTAGGTTAGGTTAGGTTAGGTTAGGTTAGGTTAGGTTAGGTTAGGTTAGGTTAGGTTAGGTTAGGTTAGGTTAGGTTAGGTTAGGTTAGGTTAGGTTAGGTTAGGTTAGGTTAGGTTAGGTTAGGTTAGGTTAGGTTAGGTTAGGTTAGGTTAGGTTAGGTTAGGTTAGGTTAGGTTAGGTTAGGTTAGGTTAGGTTAGGTTAGGTTAGGTTAGGTTAGGTTAGGTTAGGTTAGGTTAGGTTAGGTTAGGTTAGGTTAGGTTAGGTTAGGTTAGGTTAGGTTAGGTTAGGTTAGGTTAGGTTAGGTTAGGTTAGGTTAGGTTAGGTTAGGTTAGGTTAGGTTAGGTTAGGTTAGGTTAGGTTAGGTTAGGTTAGGTTAGGTTAGGTTAGGTTAGGTTAGGTTAGGTTAGGTTAGGTTAGGTTAGGTTAGGTTAGGTTAGGTTAGGTTAGGTTAGGTTAGGTTAGGTTAGGTTAGGTTAGGTTAGGTTAGGTTAGGTTAGGTTAGGTTAGGTTAGGTTAGGTTAGGTTAGGTTAGGTTAGGTTAGGTTAGGTTAGGTTAAGTTAGGTTAGGTTAGGTTAGGTTAGGTTAGGTTAGGTTAGGTTAGGTTAGGTTAGGTTAGGTTAGGTTAGGTTAGGTTAGGTTAGGTTAGGTTAGGTTAGGTTAGGTTAGGTTAGGTTAGGTTAGGTTAGGTTAGGTTAGGTTAGGTTAGGTTAGGTTAGGTTAGGTTAGGTTAGGTTAGGTTAGGTTAGGTTAGGTTAGGTTAGGTTAGGTTAGGTTAGGTTAGGTTAGGTTAGGTTAGGTTAGGTTAGGTTAGGTTAGGTTAGGTTAGGTTAGGTTAGGTTAGGTTAGGTTAGGTTAGGTTAGGTTAGGTTAGGTTAGGTTAGGTTAGGTTAGGTTAGGTTAGGTTAGGTTAGGTTAGGTTAGGTTAGGTTAGGTTAGGTTAGGTTAGGTTAGGTTAGGTTAGGTTAGGTTAGGTTAGGTTAGGTTAGGTTAGGTTAGGTTAGGTTAGGTTAGGTTAGGTTAGGTTAGGTTAGGTTAGGTTAGGTTAGGTTAGGTTAGGTTAGGTTAGGTTAGGTTAGGTTAGGTTAGGTTAGGTTAGGTTAGGTTAGGTTAGGTTAGGTTAGGTTAGGTTAGGTTAGGTTAGGTTAGGTTAGGTTAGGTTAGGTTAGGTTAGGTTAGGTTAGGTTAGGTTAGGTTAGGTTAGGTTAGGTTAGGTTAGGTTAGGTTAGGTTAGGTTAGGTTAGGTTAGGTTAGGTTAGGTTAGGTTAGGTTAGGTTAGGTTAGGTTAGGTTAGGTTAGGTTAGGTTAGGTTAGGTTAGGTTAGGTTAGGTTAGGTTAGGTTAGGTTAGGTTAGGTTAGGTTAGGTTAGGTTAGGTTAGGTTAGGTTAGGTTAGGTTAGGTTAGGTTAGGTTAGGTTAGGTTAGGTTAGGTTAGGTTAGGTTAGGTTAGGTTAGGTTAGGTTAGGTTAGGTTAGGTTAGGTTAGGTTAGGTTAGGTTAGGTTAGGTTAGGTTAGGTTAGGTTAGGTTAGGTTAGGTTAGGTTAGGTTAGGTTAGGTTAGGTTAGGTTAGGTTAGGTTAGGTTAGGTTAGGTTAGGTTAGGTTAGGTTAGGTTAGGTTAGGTTAGGTTAGGTTAGGTTAGGTTAGGTTAGGTTAGGTTAGGTTAGGTTAGGTTAGGTTAGGTTAGGTTAGGTTAGGTTAGGTTAGGTTAGGTTAGGTTAGGTTAGGTTAGGTTAGGTTAGGTTAGGTTAGGTTAGGTTAGGTTAGGTTAGGTTAGGTTAGGTTAGGTTAGGTTAGGTTAGGTTAGGTTAGGTTAGGTTAGGTTAGGTTAGGTTAGGTTAGGTTAGGTTAGGTTAGGTTAGGTTAGGTTAGGTTAGGTTAGGTTAGGTTAGGTTAGGTTAGGTTAGGTTAGGTTAGGTTAGGTTAGGTTAGGTTAGGTTAGGTTAGGTTAGGTTAGGTTAGGTTAGGTTAGGTTAGGTTAGGTTAGGTTAGGTTAGGTTAGGTTAGGTTAGGTTAGGTTAGGTTAGGTTAGGTTAGGTTAGGTTAGGTTAGGTTAGGTTAGGTTAGGTTAGGTTAGGTTAGGTTAGGTTAGGTTAGGTTAGGTTAGGTTAGGTTAGGTTAGGTTAGGTTAGGTTAGGTTAGGTTAGGTTAGGTTAGGTTAGGTTAGGTTAGGTTAGGTTAGGTTAGGTTAGGTTAGGTTAGGTTAGGTTAGGTTAGGTTAGGTTAGGTTAGGTTAGGTTAGGTTAGGTTAGGTTAGGTTAGGTTAGGTTAGGTTAGGTTAGGTTAGGTTAGGTTAGGTTAGGTTAGGTTAGGTTAGGTTAGGTTAGGTTAGGTTAGGTTAGGTTAGGTTAGGTTAGGTTAGGTTAGGTTAGGTTAGGTTAGGTTAGGTCAGGTTAGGTTAGGTTAGGTTAGGTTAGGTTAGGTTAGGTTAGGTTAGGTTAGGTTAGGTTAGGTTAGGTTAGGTTAGGTTAGGTTAGGTTAGGTTAGGTTAGGTTAGGTTAGGTTAGGTTAGGTTAGGTTAGGTTAGGTTAGGTTAGGTTAGGATAGGTTAGGTTAGGTTAGGTTAGGTTAGGTTAGGTTAGGTTAGGTTAGGTTAGGTTAGGTTAGGTTAGGTTAGGTTAGGTTAGGTTAGGTTAGGTTAGGTTAGGTTAGGTTAGGTTAGGTTAGGTTAGGTTAGGTTAGGTTAGGTTAGGTTAGGTTAGGTTAGGTTAGGTTAGGTTAGGTTAGGTTAGGTTAGGTTAGGTTAGGTTAGGTTAGGTTAGGTTAGGTTAGGTTAGGTTAGGTTAGGTTAGGTTAGGTTAGGTTAGGTTAGGTTAGGTTAGGTTAGGTTAGGTTAGGTTAGGTTAGGTTAGGTTAGGTTAGGTTAGGTTAGGTTAGGTTAGGTTAGGTTAGGTTAGGTTAGGTTAGGTTAGGTTAGGTTAGGTTAGGTTAGGTTAGGTTAGGTTAGGTTAGGTTAGGTTAGGTTAGGTTAGGTTAGGTTAGGTTAGGATAGGTTAGGTTAGGTTAGGTTAGGTTAGGTTAGGTTAGGTTAGGTTAGGTTAGGTTAGGTTAGGTTAGGTTAGGTTAGGTTAGGTTAGGTTAGGTTAGGTTAGGTTAGGTTAGGTTAGGTTAGGTTAGGTTAGGTTAGGTTAGGTTAGGTTAGGTTAGGTTAGGTTAGGTTAGGTTAGGTTAGGTTAGGTTAGGTTAGGTTAGGTTAGGTTAGGTTAGGTTAGGTTAGGTAGGTTAGGTTAGGTTAGGTTAGGTTAGGTTAGGTTAGGTTAGGTTAGGTTAGGTTAGGTTAGGTTAGGTTAGGTTAGGTTAGGTTAGGTTAGGTTAGGTTAGGTTAGGTTAGGTTAGGTTAGGTTAGGTTAGGTTAGGTTAGGTTAGGTTAGGTTAGGTTAGGTTAGGTTAGGTTAGGTTAGGTTAGGTTAGGTTAGGTTAGGTTAGGTTAGGTTAGGTTAGGTTAGGTTAGGTTAGGTTAGGTTAGGTTAGGTTAGGTTAGGTTAGGTTAGGTTAGGTTAGGTTAGGTTAGGTTAGGTTAGGTTAGGTTAGGTTAGGTTAGGTTAGGTTAGGTTAGGTTAGGTTAGGTTAGGTTAGGTTAGGTT
This sequence comes from Euplexia lucipara, assembly GCA_921972225.1. NCBI lineage: Eukaryota > Metazoa > Arthropoda > Insecta > Lepidoptera > Noctuidae > Euplexia > Euplexia lucipara. Next base: position 1,405 of record CAKLHH010000015.1, on the reverse strand, counting down.
AGGTTAGGTTAGGTTAGGTTAGGTTAGGTTAGGTTAGGTTAGGTTAGGTTAGGTTAGGTTAGGTTAGGTTAGGTTAGTTAGGTTAGGTTAGGTTAGGTTAGGTTAGGTTAGGTTAGGTTAGGTTAGGTTAGGTTAGGTTAGGTTAGGTTAGGTTAGGTTAGGTTAGGTTAGGTTAGGTTAGGTTAGGTTAGGTTAGGTTAGGTTAGGTTAGGTTAGGTTAGTTAGGTTAGGTTAGGTTAGGTTAGGTTAGGTTAGGTTAGGTTAGGTTAGGTTAGGTTAGGTTAGGTTAGGTTAGGTTAGGTTAGGTTAGGTTAGGTTAGGTTAGGTTAGGTTAGGTTAGGTTAGGTTAGGTTAGGTTAGGTTAGGTTTTTTTTTTTTTTTTTTTTTTTTTTTGTTTTTTTTTTTTTTTTTTTTTTTTTTTTTTTTTTTTTTTTTTTTTTTTTTTTTTTTTTTTTTTTTTTTTTTTTTTTTTTTTTTTTTTTTTTTTTTTTTTTTTTTTTTTTGGACCAATACCGCCACATTCATTGGCGCCTATTTCAACATAACTTTTTCATACTAGTTCTCGCTATAATGCCTCTCGTACTTTCATTCCGCATACTTTATCTTTCTTGCATTCATCTCATTCTTGCTCGTGGGTGGGACTCCCACTTATTTACTTTATTTTTCTAACTAACTGTTATTTTATTTATTTCTTATATTATTGTAAGCAACGGGGAAATAAATCTGCAGGTTTCTGTTTTATTATACAGTTTTCCTTACAATTTAGGTCTTACACTATTTCTTACACTAATACAGGTTTCCTTATAGTTATATATATTCTTATTCTCTACTTGTGTGTCTACATTTAGTTCTTATATATACATAATTTTATAGCTAATACTATTTATTAACTACGTAACAATTCTAAACAAACTGCTCACTTTTTCTATTAACATACTCTGTTTCCTATGCTTCTTGGTTTATATTCAATATAAGGGAAGCATAGTTTTTAAATCTTTTTATTTCTTTTTATTACAGTCGTGGCCACATTTTCGCAGAAGTCGAGAAATACCTTTCTCTTTTTCCCCGACATCACTTCCCTTATGTTCTCCCTGGTGATTCGCGTGTCCAGTTCACACTCTAGCGAGTATCGTTCCCTTAAATGGATTGGGCAATCTATAATCAGATGCTGGACAGTTTCTGCTGTGTTAGGGTCGCAGGCGCACGATGGACTCTCCTTACATTTGAAACGATTCAAATATTCGGAGAATCCACCGTGGCCCGTGAGTATTTGAGTAAGGACGCCTGTTGGCCGCACTTTTTTCACAATACGGAAAGCCGCTATGGCATCTGGAAGGAACATTTTCGTCACCGAGGCTGTCTCGCCTGACACGTATCTCCGATTCCATTCATCAAGCGATCCCAT
>CAKLHH010000014.1:62500-65097 GCA_921972225.1 Euplexia lucipara | reverse complement strand
GCGCATTTTGAAGCTGTTTTCAGCACGATAATTCCTAAATAGCCTACCCCTATCATATTGACTCGACAAAATTGACATAGACGCGAAAAAGTTTTTCATTTCAGACACTTGTAATTTTTTACAAAAAGTTTTTATTAATTTTTATTAAATTTATTTTTATCCTGAAATCCACTAGTTATTAAATTCAAATTATTTTCAAAATTAATACATACCAGCCGTACCTTCACCCTGGTGCTCGTTTCGCGACCCGGGAGTCCTGGTTCGGTGTTGTTTTCGGCCATTTTCACTAAATTTCCTGTAAAAAACACGTTTTTCGGCCAAAACTCAAAATTTTTCTTCAGGTTATAGTAAATATTTTTCAGCGGTTGGATAGCCCGCGCCGAGACGCGTCTTTTGACACCTCGCGCGTGCTTCTAGCTAACAAAAAATTTTGAAAATTTTGCCCACCCACCCACCCTATAGTGGTAAGGAAGGTGAACACAAACTTTTGGCGAAAAATTTTTATTTACGAATTACCTTCATTTGGCAATAGCATAATAGGAAATCTAGAAATTTTCGAAATCTCGCGTCTTAAACAGCTGTTTTATACATTTTTAATTATTTATATTGACTAAAACCGTCTACACTTTTTATATGACCACTAATTTACTCGTCTTCAACTATTGTTTTTAATTGATGGTTCTTAATTTACAGTTTTAAATTTACTTTGATCCCCCCTTTACAGGGATTCAGTTTTGTTTGTTTTGATTTATTTTGGGTCCTATTGCCCAATACTACTAGCTGATCCCCCCTTTACAGGGATACAGCATTGCTATTGTTGATGCCCTCTGACGTGCTACGAATCCCCTACAGGATGTTCCACACACCAGCACAAAAGGCTGCAAGCACGCAGAGTTCCGGAGACTCGCCGCGGTCTGCGGAGAGGGCAGGGCCTTCGCTTCTGAACGTGACGCGCAGCATTGGGGAAAGGGAGGCCGGGAAAACTGAGCTCCAGGCAAAGTCCCCAGCCAACTTAAAGCGCGATACCACGGCACATAACTACCAGGAGAGCCCTGTCACTCCGGAGACCCGCCGGGTGACCGTAGAGCCCGCAAGACCCATTAAAAAGCCGGAGGGGGGAGCCAAGTACCCCAATCTCACAGCGGAGGCGAGAGCTTGCCTAAATAAAGCAAAGCTCCATTTGGGCAACTCTCGCAACCTGAAAACTGAAATCAAGACGGGGGTGCTTGACGCCATCAACCGGCTTTACGAACTGGTGAAAGAGGCTGAGAAAGCCAGAGGATTCGTAGCAGACAGTACGGAACGCCAAGACATCCAATCGAAGGAGACCACAGATTTTCCGACAGCGATCGCGAAACAACTGGTAGAGAACCTCCAGCAGACCAACCAAGCGTTGGACGAGGTTAAGCAGCAAACGCGAGTGCTGTCGGAACAGCTGCCCACAGGCCTCTTCACTCAGTGGTCGTCTCATCTGTCGATGAGTTCGACACTAGTGACGGGGTCATAGGAAAGCTCAGGGCGGTGGTCAATGCCACAGCCGAGGGTACGAGGGTCGAGCGGCTGCGGAAGGCGAGGGACCAAAAGGTTATAGTTGGCTTCACCACCAGAGCGGAGATGGCAGCAGTCAAGGAAAGGATCCGGATGTCAGTAGGTCTCCGGGTTGAGGAGGTCGTCAACAAGGACCCCCTCATCATCCTCAAGGACGTCCTTTCCTGCCACACAGACAGCGAGGTTGTCCAGGCACTCAAGGTGCAAAACGCTCATCTGCTAGGAGATGTGGCCGCGGCGGACCTAAGGATGGCGGTGAAATACCGCCGTCGTACTAGGAACCCACACATGGGCCACATCATCCTACAGGTGTCGCCTGTGATATGGCAGAGGCTGACGGCGGCTGGTCGGGTACACGTGGACCTGCAGAGGCTGCGAGTAGCGGACCAGTCGCCGCTTATCCAGTGCTCCATATGCCTTGGATATGGACATGGAAAAAAGCACTGCCAGGACACCATACCATTGTGCAGTCACTGCGGAGACCCACATCTGCGAGCTGATTGCCCGGCGCATGCAAATGGCGTTGCGCCAGTCTGCCGGAATTGCCACGTGGCAAAAAGCAGCAGATGTGACCACAGTGCATTCAGCAGTGACTGCCCAATGCGTGTAAAGTGGGACAGCCTCGCCAGGTCTAGTGTGGCGTACTGCTGACGGGTAAATGGTTAAAATGAAGAGTTCGGGTTCGAAAGCTTACCGGTTTGGGATGGTAAACATCGCATTAACCGGTAAGTCATAGATAATAATAATAACACAATTCAAACCAGGATAAACCCCTCCTTAACGACAAGCTCTCAAAATAAAAACACCAAATAACTTATCCCTACTTCCGTTAAAATCAAGAAGATGTAGCTAAACAAAAATTAAAGAAATCAATCGAAAAATCAACAAATCTTTGTAATAGTTATATTTATTATCAATGTTAGTAAGCTTATTTATAAAATGGGTTATAATGATATTTACGATATAATAAGTATATTTGACCAATGTCATTAAATAAAAAACCGGTAACATTTATAAGTACTTGAAATATTGCTAATCTACGATAAACA